>JASDQU010374478.1:115278-132056 GCA_032191745.1 Picea mariana | reverse complement strand
GACGACAGTATAATCAACGAAATAGGTGTTTTCACATTTGCAATTGTGAAAACTGAGTCGAAATTGAATTGTAATGGTTGCAAAAACGAGACACATGTCCATTAGCACAATGCGACAATGATTTGTCATGATACCGCAAGGGGTGTAGGCAGATTTTGAGAGTAATCGAAAAAAAATTGGGTTGGCTGCCAACACATCTTTTGTTAGTTTTTCTTTGATTGGAAGAAAAAAATAACCTAGTTTTTTAGGTCTCTTTCTTTCTTTGCATTTTCTTTGAATTGTTATTTGAAAAATAAAAAGGAATTATCATAGGGTTTTGTTTTATTCTATTCTTGAAATCATTTCAAAAGAAAAACTAAGCAATAAAATCCTTTCATTTGGTCTTTTGTTTCACTTGAAATTTGCATTGTGTATTTTGAATGGAAAGGAGAAAATATTGCATATGGAAAGGAGAACATAAGTTGTACTTCCGTTCCTTGAGTAAGAAAATCTCCTAAAACAAACAGATTAATCTAAAATATATTAGTAACACTTTTACTAGGGTTCACCAATAGCTTAGGCTTAGGGCCTTGGATTATATGTGGAGAGCTAAACTCTCCATGACCAACCAAAACTTAACTTAGGTGTCTACGTTAGAGTGTGAAATTCCACCTTGTAATTACTCAATATGGGAAGCTCCTCTAACATAGGAGTCAAACACGAGGACACATGGAGGATGGTGATGGAGATATCCAGTCCTAATCCCAATTTTTTTATTTGGGAGAGTGTTTATTGGGGTTGAATCTTATAGCATTACTAGCCCAAATTGTGTCAAACCTTTGAGACACTTGGATCCGTCCAAGGTACTCTAAGAGTGATTTTGTCCATGTTGTGTTTCAAGCCTTAGGAGGATATTCAGGCTTAGTTACCCTGCCCATACACTCGCCTGATAGTTAAATGTACCTCGCTGGTTATTGATTACAAGTTGGTGGCCTAGTTTCCATTATATAGGTTGACACACTAGTGACTGCAAGGGGTGTATCGATGTACCTAAGGCATAATCTGTACTCTCTAGGTGACATCCGATGGGACGGTCAGTTGGAGGTCTGGGTAACTGCTTCTCCTGGCCAGTCATTTTCCTTTGTGAATGATTTGGATGATCAAGACTTCATCTCCCTGTGTCGAAAGCATTCAGAAAGGTAGTTTGTTTGGATTGTATCTTTTTAGGCTTTAGTTCTTAGTGATGTGCTCCATTCTCCCTAGTTTTCCATAGTGAGTTAGTCATTATTTTCTTTGGGTCTTTGATCTAAGGTGGTAGAATTCCCACTCCATTGGTCATGAGGAATGTTTGGTATTTCATTTAGAAATGTGGTGATGTGATGCAAGAGCATCACTCCAAGACAACTACATGCCAACCAGCCAGCACATCAAGTTTGCATTCAATGGAAGGAGAGAGGCGCAACCCTCTCATTTTTCAAATTTTGAAAATTGTATTAAATGTTTGTAAGGCTCTTAGAGCCAAAATCCATGCATGTGCACATGCTTTAGATAAATGTTTCCTCAAATGGTTGTAAGGTTGAGATCTAGATCTGATTCAGACTAGACAACCATTCAATGTAATTGAATTTAAATTAATGAGAGTTGGTGAGATGGAGGGAAGAGCTCGAGGAGCCCCCTTTTGTAAAAAAGATCCTTTGAATCTGTAGGCAGTTAGTCAGTAGAGAAGAGTAGAGAGAATAGGGAGAAGAGAAGAAGATGTGACTCTGTTGCAGTCTGAGATCACATTGTAAAGAGGCATTTCATATTAATATAATCAGAGTAGTTTTTCCTGCATGTTATTCAGGGTAATTGAATGAATGTATTTATATGCTTATGATTTTTTGTAGATGTATGTTTGTATGCATTTGTAGGTTACAGATAGAAATTTTTTTCTGTTCAGTTCTTTGATTTTACATCTGGTTCTTTGAGGCTTCATGCAGGAGGTTGCATGATAGAACACTGCAGGTTCTGTAAGCCAGTGCATAGAGTGCACTTATGAATTCTGTGGAATTCTAGACAAATACATGACAAGAGGGTGCACCATAGGAAGTCTTAAACTCAAGGGGAGAAGCCTCAAGGTTGTTGAACACCTTGAAGGAAGAACTGTGCAGAGGAGGGCACAGGGAAGATAGAATTTCTGAGAATTTTGTGAGACTCTGCCAAGAGGGAATTGAGTGGATGCACAGGGTGCATAGAAGGAACTCTATCTTGAGTTCAGTGAGAATACAGAGTCACTAAATATTCTGTAGAATATCTTCCAATAGGGCATCGAGTGAGTGCAAGGAGTGCACTGAGTTGAACTCTCTTTCGAGTTCTAAGGAAAAGGAAGTGTCGAGTTAAAAGACAATCAGAGTTACTGAACACTCTGTGGGCTCTGCAAGGTGTGCATTGAGAAAAGGAATGCCAAGAGGGCGTGAAGCATTTATTTTCAAGAAATAATTTGGATCTGAGATTGAGGAAATCTCAGCAGCGCAAGGAGTGTGCGAGGTTGGACTTATTCTAAGTCCCGAAGCTCAGGAGGAACATTGCCTTTGCGCAAAGAGAAACATAAGAAAGGAGTGCAGAGGTCGAGAAACCCTCCAAGGTTTCAGAGTCGAAAAAGCTCAGGAGGAGGAATGCCTCTTAGAATACAGGGGGGAGCCAGGGTTGCAGGCTTCACAACATAGACAAAGGCCGAGGCCTTTTGGAACAAGAAATCTTCCAAGGGAAAGGTAGAAGGGCATGCTCAAGGTAGATCACAACTGCGTTAGATTAGGTGGAGAGGCAAGATCTGGGTCATTGAAATCTACGTCCAGGCACACAGGAGGAGAGAGCGGAAGGAGGATAGATCTGAACCGTCAGATCTAGCCCCAATACCCAACAACCATTGGATCTGGGAGAAGGTGCGAGGGTTTTAATCCCTGGGAAGATGCACAGACAGGTAGGACGGATGACAAAAACTTTGAGGGAGAAGTGTCGAGTTGTCGTGAGCCATCGGATCCAGAAAAGGTGCACGAGGTTTAAACCTCATAAAAGCAGAAGGAAGAGGACTTGTCAAGTCGTAAAAGCATCAGGACCATCCATTTTGAAGGACAGGTGGCAGAGATCTGGGCCATTTCGTGAATTTGGGTATAGTGAGCTGGGAGGCAAAGATATTGCGCTACAAAACTCTGAGTCGCAATATTGAGATTCAACTGGAACCGTTGATTTAGGAGGAAGGAGAGCCGTAAGATTTGGCGCCTCGCTAACAATGAGGAGCCATACCCATATTGCATCTCGGGTATCAACGCTTAGAGAAAGAGGAGTCGAGGTCTTCGACTCACGAACTCGCGAGTTGCGAGAGGTGCTTGCGCTAAGGCCTCATTGCGGTCACATGGAGACGTAAGACTCGTGCCTGGTGTAAAGTTGCAGGGTGAGTTTTCATGAAGGACCTGTGGATCAGATTCATGAGGTTCCAGCGGGAGCCCGAAAGAACTATTTCAGTTCTGTGGATTCGGAGAAGAAAGATCCTATGCGGATCTCGGCCCGAGGGCAGGGGGTCTATGTCAGTTGTGGTATCAGAGCTTGATTTTGTCTGTATATTGAAGGCAGATGGAGCCAGAGGAAAAGGAGGACAAAGTGTTGAAGCTCTGTGATAATTGTTGCAATGTGCGCAAAAGTCAATAGATAGTCAAGAGGACTATAAGGAAAGGTTGGAAGCACTCACAGGTGCAGAGTGATAGAAACAAGTTTTCCAAGAGGGCAGACAGGAACATAAAGATGGCTACTGAAGGCCATGGACATGGTGGAAAGAAGAACCACTAGCAGTAGATGAGTAAAGCAGAGATGGATGAAGAACTTGCTGGGATAAGGGCGATAATGGAATATCTTGCATTGTGGATGGAGCAGGATGCAAAGCGACATTTGGTATATGAATGGCCCATGAAAATGAAAGAAAAGTGGCCAGTCAAGGATTTGTTGGCCAGAATACAATAGAGACTATTGAGAGGATGGCTGAGGTATGTTGAAAGACTCAAAGATGAAGAGGAGATAGTTCATATATGTGAACCAGAGACTGGGAAGAATCTTAGCTATGAGGAGGAGAGATCAGTTTCAGGTCTCATAAACTTCCAGAAGGGAAGAGATAAATTTTCAACCTGCCAGGTGGGCAATAGAATGAGATCACTGGAGGATCTCATAGACTATCAAGAGGACTACAACGAAAATTGATATTTCCAGGTGGGAAATGGTATGAGATCAGCATAAGGTCTCGCATACTGCCAAGATGGCAATGGTGAAAGTCCATATTGCCAAGTGGGAAATGAGATGGGATCACTGGATCTCATAGAATTCCAAGTGGGCAGTAGAAAATTCCCAAATTGCCAGGTGGGCAAGGGGAAAGAGATGAAACTGTCTGAGAGTCTCATGAACTCAGAGGAGAGTTTAGATCAGCAAGGAGTGCTGACATGAGAGAATCAGAAGAGAATTCTGATCATTGGAGGAATAGAAGTGTTCCTACCAAGCAACCTAGTTGAGGCTAGAGCATGTGTTGCAGATAAAACAATAGAAGAAGGACAACCAACAAAAACTGTCATTGAAGAAGAAATGGAGCAGACACTGACGTTTTCCCAAGGAGTATAAGATGAGAATTCAACAAAATGGCTCAAAATTTTCATCCAAGAAGCTGAACGGGAGATCATTGCAGTACTGGAAGATGAAGAAGAAGAAGAATTACAACCAGTAGCGACTATCGTAGTGAAATAAATTGAGCAGACACTGATGTTTGCACAAGGAGAAGAGGAAAAGGAGCATTCGAAAGAATGGCTCAAAATTTTCAGCAAGGACACTGAAAAAGAGACAGTTGCAGCACTGAAGCTTACAGCAGAAGAAGAAGGGGAAGAAGAATATAGTCTAGAGTTTGCTGATTTGTGTCAAGAAATTGAAGCCCTAGAGAAGAGGGTGAAGGTGCAGGGCATGCACATCCAGCAAGTCAGGTTGGAGACAGAGAAAGAAGATAGTTTGGGGGATCGAGATGATCTACCCATTTGCAAGGAAGAAGTGTAGTGAAGCAGGCTGCAAAAGGAGAGACAGCCATGGGAGCAGTTGGACAAGGTAATTGAGGATATTAGGAGGATGATGTCGAGGTCAGCAACGAAAACTGCTAGTGAGGAGAAACTGTTCAGGGGAGAACCTACCATAGCAGCAGGGAAACATATGTAGCAACATGAATGAAGCAGTGGAGGAGATGGACAGCTCCAAAGAACTGTTTGAGATCCAAGTGGATTTCAACAATGATGTTGGGAAGCTCATGAGAAGGAGCTCATGAAATTTTCATAGCAGACATTGATGTTTGCACAAGGAGAAGAGGAAAAGGAGCATTTGAAAGAATGGCTAAAAATTTTCAGCCAGTACGTTGAAAAAGAGACAGTTGCAACACTGAAACTTGCAGTAGAAGAAGAAGGGGAGGAAGAAGACATTCTAGAGTTTGCTAATCTGTGTCAAGAAATTGAAGCCCTAGAGAAGAGGGAGAAGGTGTAGGGCATGCACATCTAGCAATTCAAGTTGGAGACAGAGGAAGAAGATAGTTTGGGGGATCGAGATGATCTACCCATTTGCAAGGAAGAAGTGCAGCGAAGCAGGCTGCAAAAGGAGAGCTAGCCATGGGAGAAGTTGGATGAGGTAATTGAGGATATTAGAAGGATGATTTCAAGGTTAGCAGCGGAAACTGCCAGTGAAGAGAAACTGTGTAGAGGAGAACCTACCATAGCAGCAGGACAACATATGCAACAACAACAACGAAGCAGTGGAGCAGATGGACAGCTCCAAAGAACTGTTTGAGATCCAAGTGGATTTCAACAACGATGTTGGGAAGCTCATGAGCAGGAGCTCATGAACTTTTCATAGCAGAGGAGTATGATGTAGGAGCATCGCTCCAAGCCAGCTACGTGCCAGCTAGCTAGCACATCAAGCATGCATTCAATGGAAGGAGAGAGGTGCAACCCTCTCATTTTTCAAAATTTCAAAATTGTATTAAATGTTTGTAAGGATGGTAGAGCCAAAAGCCATGCATGTGCACAGGATTTAGATAAAGGTTGCCTTAAATGGTTATAAGGCTGAGATCTAGATCCAATTCGGACTAGACAACCATTCAATGTAATTGAATGTAAATGAATGAGAGTTGGTGAGATGGAGGGAAAAGATTGAGGAGCCCCCTTTTGTAAAAATGATCCTTCGTATCTGTAGGCAGTTAGTCAGTAGAGAAGTAGAGTCTGAGAGAGGTAGAAAAGAGTAGAGAGAATAGGGAGAAGAGAAGAATCGATGACTCTGTTGCAGTCTGAGCTCACATTGCAAAGAGGCATTTCATATTAATACAATCAGAGCAGTTTTTCCTGCATGTTATTCTAGGTAATTGAATGAATGTCTTTATATGCTTATGATATACTATAGATGTATGTTTGTATCCATTTGGAGGTTACAGACATAAATTGTTGTCTATTGGGTTCTTTGATTTTACTTCTGGTTCATTGAGGCTTCATGCAAGAGGTTGCATGACAGAACACTGTGCATTCTGTAAGCCAGTGCATAGAGTGCACTTCTAAATTCTACAAAATTCTAGACAAAGATGTGCCAAGAGGGTGCACCAGAGCAAGTCTTAAACTTGAGGGGAGAAGCCTTAAGGTTGTTGAACACCTTGAAGGAAGAACTGCGTAGAGGAGGGCACATGGAAGATAGAATTTCTTTGAATTCTGTGAGACTCTGCCAAGAGGGCATTGAGTGGATGCACAGGGTGCATAGAAGGAACTCTATCTCCAGTTCAGTGAGAAGATAGAGTCACTGAAGATTCTATAGAAGCTTTGCTAGGAGGGCATCGAGCGAGTACAAGGAGTGCACCAAGAAGAACTCTTTTTCGAGTTCTGAGGAAAGGGAAGTGTCGAGTTTGAAGACAATTAGAGTTACTGAACACTCTATGGGCTCTGCAAGGTGTGCATTGAGAAAAGGAACGCCAAGAGGGCGTGAAGAATTTATTTTCAAGAAATAATTTGGATCTGAGATTGAGGAAATCCCAGTAGCACAAGGAGTGTGTGAGGTTGCACTTATTCTAAGTCCCAAAGCTCAGGAGGAATAGTGCCTTTGCGCACAGAGCAAAAGAAGAAAGGAGTGTAGAGGTTGAGTAACCCTTCGAGGTTTCACAGTCGACAAAGCTTAGGAGGAGGAATGACTCTTAGAGTAAAGGAAGGAGCCAAGGTTGTAGGCTTCACAGTAGAGACAAAGGCCAAGGCCTTTTGGAGCAAGAAATATTCCAAGGGAAAGGAAGAAGGGCATGCTCAAGGTAGAGCACAGCTGCATTAGATCAGGTGGAGAGGTGAGATATGGGTCGTTGAAATCTACATCCATGCACACAGGAGGAGAGAGTGCAAGGAGGATAGATCTAAACTGTCAGATCTAGCGCCAATACCCAACAACCATTGGATCTGGGAGAAGGTGCGAGGGTTTTAATCCCTAGGAATCCACATAGATGGGTAGGACGAACGACAAAAACTTCAAGGGAGAAGTGTCGAGTTGCCTTGAGCCGTCGTATCCAGAAAAGGTGCGTGAGGTTTAAACCTCGTAAAAACAAAAGGAAGAGGTCTCGTCAAGTCCTGAAAGCATCAGGACCATCCATTTTGAAGGACAGGTGGCAGAGATATGAACCATTTCGTGAATTCAGGTATCGCGAGTTGGGAGGCAGAGATCTTGTGCTACAAAACTCTGAGTCACGAGATCGTGATTTGACTAGAACCATCGATTGTAAAGGAAGGAGAGTCATAAGATTTGGTGCCTCACTACAATGTGTATCAGGGTTTCATAGGGTGAAGGAGTTGCACCTTGATCGCTAAAGTCGTGAAGTGCCGAGCACCGAGGATTCGGATGAACATGTGTCACACCCGTTAGGTGGGGACCCAGTGATTGACAGGAAGCATAAACATGGAGCACCCAAAGAAAGGTGGAAGTAGGTGATAGGTGGTGTACAAGTGTCACCTTAGAAGGAGTCAACCCATTATTGAGTTATCCCGTCTCAAGGATTCATAAAGGAGGAGCATGAAGGCTCAACACTCCAACTCACAAAGTTGTGAGTTGCGAGTAGTGCTAGAGTTAGGTCCTAGCCGGTGGTCGCTTGTAGAGGCACTAACAAGGAGGAGCCATACCCATATCGCATCTTGGGTATCCATGTTTGGAGAAATATGAATCGAGGTCTTTGACTCATGAACTCGCGAGTTGCGAGAGATGCTTACGCTAAGGCCCAATTGTGGTCACATGGAGACGTAAGACTCGTGCCTAGTGTTAAGTTGTGCTGGGGTGAGTTTTCATGAAGGAACTATGGATCAGATTTGTGGGGTTCCAATGAGAGCCCGAAAGAACTATTTCAGTTCTGCGGATTTGAAGAAGATCGATCCTATGCAGATCTTGGCCTGAGGTTAGGGAGTCTGGGTCAGGATGCTTCCTTATAGGAATATAGTTTTATACCATTGATTTACCAGAGTCAATGTGTGATATTTTTACGGACTTGAATGATCACACAAGATAATAACTTGTGCATAATATATCCATGGAAAAAGTTCCTAATTAGACCAGCCAAGGAACTATTTCACAAGGGGATTCTTGTTCTTTTCCTTTCTTCAAAACATTGGTGTACCTTTGATGGCCACTTTGTACATTCCTGGGTTGAATGTGGGACTATCGATTTGGTTGGGTACCATTCCAAATGTCTTGAATTATCTTGACACTTCTGAGTTAATCCCCTTATGTCATGGGCATCATGTTGATGTTCCTTCTTCAACAAAGTCTTCTCCTCCTCCTTCTACCTTCTCTAGTGAGACTCTAACTACTAGTAACCGAACGTCTAAACGAAATAGAAAGAGGAAGAATAAGAAGAAGAAATCAAAAACCTCTGTGAGTCATGTTGGATATAGGTCATCAACCTTTGTAAGTCATGTTGAAGACCAGCATCCATTATATGAAATTCATGTTGGGGGCAAGCACCCATCCTTTGTAAGTCATGATGGGGGAAAAATTCTATTCACTGCTAGTCATACCGGCGATAGGTCTGTAGCCTCGGTGAGACATGTTATGGAACAATCACCAACCTCTGCAAATCATGTTGGAGATGTGAAACCAACCATTGCAAGTCATTTTGGGGGCATGAGCCTAGTCCCTGCGAGTCATACTTGAGTTAAACAACCAACCTATGCTAGTCATGTTGGAGAATTGTCAACAACCTCTGTGAGTTAGGTTGAGGACAAGAAACCAACCACTACTAGTCATGCTAGGGGAATTGATTCTATTAAGAAACGTAGATGGATAGGATGTAATCCTAAGTTCCCTTGTAATATTTGCAAGGTAGATAAAATTACTCATATGTGCCCTGGAATTCCAGAGGCACAAAAATTATGTTCCATGTCTGGAAGATGTTATGATTATGATTCTTCTTCAGTTTCCCCATAATCTATTCATCCTTTGGTTGATGAAGTGGTCATCACGATGCAATATTCAGTAGATCCCACTCCTCTTTTGGGGGGTGATGCACCTTCAAACCATGTTGTCTCGCATCCTATTTGACCAATGGTTGAGGAAGTGGTCATGCTGATGAAATATTCGACTGATCACACTCCTCTTTTGAGGGGTGATGCACCTTTAAACCATGTTTTCACGCAACCTATTTAGCCAATGGTTGCGGAATTGGTCGTGCTAATGAAATCTTTGACTGACCCCACTATTTACTTCTCCCTTTGGGAGTATCGACCCTCCTCATTCGCATGATTCCTTATATATTTAATTGCCTTCAGATGAGGTTATCCTTAAATCCATGATTACAGTTTCTATACAGTGGGAAGAATTACATCGTGGTTTTATGTTTTCTTCCCTTTTGGGAGACTTTCCAGGTTCACTATCGAAGTGAATCTTGGTAAGATCCTAACATCGGGCTCTACCTGAACCAATACTATGCATGAGCCATAATGCTGTGTGGTTCCTTATACCATATTGTGCAGTCTAATTTTGTTTTTTTCAAGTATTGTATTCATTACCACCTCTTATTTTATGAATTTTCTATCTATATTGGATTTATTAACTTTTGGATGATTGTTATTGGCCTTGTATTCAGGATCTCAGAGACATTTTTCTTTGACATTTCTTCATCGTATCGATCCATTCTGACATGTATTGACCTTAAAAATGGAATATAGGTTAGGTTTTTACATACTTGAATTTTTTCATTATTTGTTTTCTAGTTCATTTGTCCTCAGGATCGACCCCACTGAAGTGTGACACACAACTTTCTATTCTACTTGAGAAGTATCGTAGTTAGGTGGTAGAATCTCCCTCTACATGGATTCCCTAGTAGATACTTTGCTGCATTTGTTTGTCCATGATGTGAGTATTCCATAGGCTTAGGAGTCCTTTTACTCCCACCATGAATTTATGTTGAAGCCTCATTCTTATTCATCTTTTTCTGGCCTATACCCGAGGGACTCCCTAAGAGCTTGGTGTTTTGTCTTTCAAGCTCACTTAAAATTTGAAAGAAACATCTAACGATAATTTATTTATTCTTTTCGGTCTCGTTCAGATTACTAAAGAAAAGATTCCCCCTGGAGTCTTGTTTAAGACATTTTCAGACTCTCTAAAGTTGAAAATATTGTTGAGTGATTTTATTTCCCTTCACGTTGGTCAAACTAAAATTTGAAGGCACATCTGTTTGGTGAAATTTTACCCCTTTTTTGGTTCGGATGACTACTTTTACGAAAAATGTACACCCTAGGAGATACGGTTTGCTAGGAGAGTATTATTAGGCTTAAGTTTAACCCTTTTTTGGGCCCGAGGGACTAAATTTGCGAAAAAGGTCCATTCTCCCTGGTTTTGGTTTATCTCTTTTTTGTGCCTTGGAGATTATCTACAAAAAATGAATCCACTTGGAGTCCATAGTTAAGCTCTTTTTAGACTCTCTAAATATGAAAAGATTGTCGAGTGACCTTGTTCCTTTCACACTCGTTAATTGGTCACAAAATTATGTCAATAATATGTTGCATGAGTCTCATCATTTTATCATTCTTTTTTCCAAGGGAAGTTTTATCCAACCTAAGCTGGCCATTCCGTAGTTGATATCTTAAATTTCATGAGTTGGCCATCTTGGGAGTCAAGTCAAGTTCGGATTTAGAATCATTGAAGTTATGTTCCTGATAATCAAGATCCTCTAGTATTTCCCCGACGGGATGTAAAATACCTAAGAGTTGTGAGTCCTACACTCCTATTATACTCCTATATGAGTTTTGAATATCTTGAAGTTGTTTCTTGAGCTATGAAGTTATCACTTCCATCCACGGGCATTGATGCTTCCTGAGGTTTCATATCACTTTGCACTTGTATATCTCCATATTTTTTCGAGATGTAGATCCACTTTGTATTGTTGGCGACTACACTTTATAAACATTCATATTTGTCTTATAGTCATGGTTATTTTATATAACATGAATCTACATTTTACTTGATTGGAAGGTATGCTTAGTTTTTCCCGAGCATGGGTATGCCCGCCTTAGAGAGATTATCATTATTTTATAGATGAAACACTCACAGACACTCGTCTCATGCTCACTCAATTTCATTCCTTCGCACTATGTAAGGATATTGTAATGTATTTAAACCATCATTTGTTCTTCTGACCTCACACATTAGGAGGCATCTGTTATATTCCAAAATTCCACATCCATCCATCCAAGACATTGGCCCATCCACTTGCGTACTTTTCCAAACATAGTGCTGAGGTTTCCTTCTAAAAAACAATTTTTTGGATAGTGTACGCACCCTACTGCACTAATATCTTGCGTACACACATGTGATACACGATAGTTAGCCCACACACATATGCTTGTTGCATGTTATTTATCCCTCATTTACCTCCAAAAGTTGAAAAAAAATAAAATTGCACGTATTTCGATGGAGTTTACAGGTTATGGAGGGTCTCCTAACCATTTTACCCCTTGTAGCCTGTACCCAAACCAAATAACCATCTTTTTGTCGTATAAAAATAGGTCTTGGGGAGTCATTTATACATATGAACAAGAGAATAAGAAAACTATGCCAAATTCCTTTCCCTCTCATTGCCCAAGATTTGCATCTTGCTCTGATTTTTAGCCTTATCTTCCCCCTCCAACCATTCTCCCTATGAAACCCTTCCTCCTTCCCTTGATGGTATTTTGGTTGTGATAAACTGATGTGGTATTGATGCACTTGGATCCATGGAAGATGAGCCCAGACTTGGTTCGTAGAGTGGTGTTTGCAAGCAAAGGTTGTAACCTTTCATATTGAATTTGAATAAAAGAGACTATCTTTGTCCCAAAACCCTATGTGTACATGTTCTTGTTAATTTGAGCATTTATATCCATATTTAATATTTTTAGTGATTACTAGAGATTGTATATGCTTTTGTATTGTATTCTTAACCCCTTGCAGGTCAGATTTGGGAGGAGATATGTGATCTATGAGGCAACACAAATTGGAAGAGGGCTACATCAACCATAGGTATTCAAGGTGCACTCATTAAACTTTTATTAAGAACCATAACAATTTAACATAAAGTAAGCCAAAAAGAATGTCACAAAAATTAGATAAAATACTGATTAAAAAATTTAAGTATTATAATGATTATAATTTATAGGAATTAATATTAAACATTAAATTTTGTGATTAATAGAAATATAAGTCACAAATATTAAGATTTTGTGATTAATAGAAATATAAGTTACAAATATTAAAGGTTACATAAAAAAAATCATCATCGAATGCTCCACATATTAAATCAACTTACTATAACTATATATTACATAACCCCTTTTATGGAGGATGGTATGTCCTTGTTGAACCAATATCCATTCTTGCCAAGGGTTTTTAAAGCGACTTTGCACGATCAAGACCTCATCAAGATATCACTTCAAAATAAATAGATCTCTCAATGGATTATAATAATATAGATCTCTCAGTGGATTATAATAATATGTGAATTTTAAGAAATGATGAGTCTAAGTCATCCTCAAGCGTGGTCCTAGTTATACAAATAGATATCAAATAGTATACTAATGTTACAAAAAGGTAAAGGTTGTTAGCATTTCCCTATGCTATGCTGATATGTTGCAAATATATTCATTTAATATAATGATAATGAAATGTTGTTAAGTTGTTTGTAAGTGATTTGATTGATAAAATTTAAGGAAATCTAAGAAGGTATACATATAATATCTTTTTTGAATTTAAACTTATAATTTTTTAAAAAGAAATATATGCTTTTAAAAATTAGGCCCACTAAAACTCACTCAAATTAACTATTCCCACTATATCTAAAAACAATTATAACCCTAAACTATAACTTTCATCAAATTATGAAGAATCATGTCCTCTTATACAAAATCAAAATCAGAAATACTTCCGAGTACACTCAAAATTAGTAAGCAAAACAAAACCAATCTTGATCACCACCCTTCCCGTTTTCTATAACACATCAAGACTAAGTGTTGTCGTGTATGTTCATTGGAATTTGGAAGGAACAAACATGTTTCTATTCTAAATCTATTGGGGATCCTGCTCCTATGTGCAATAGAGAAATGATGGAAAATTGTATGGCATACTCTACAAAACTGGAAGAGAAGGATGTCCAAAAATGGCTACCTTCTGTGAAGAATGAACCATAATCTCGAATTAAGATAATATTAAGGGGTCAAAGTCAATAATTAAAAAATAAGTAAAATTTCCATATTGAAATTTTTTTCGGCTCATTAAGTTACTCCTCTTACTCCTAGGTTCGTATCATATTTCATATTTTTACACCTGTTTAACTATGAAAAAACTATTTCATAGATTATGCCTATATTTCGTCTTTCAATTTACATTCATTTTTAGGGCAATGCACAAAAACTAACTTATTATTTTTCAATGGCTTGAAGCGCAATCAAGTTTGAACTCCATTAAATTTCCATTTTTCTACTTGCCACGATTAAGATTTTCAAACTTATTGGGATCAACCACCTCGCCCCTTAGTATAAATGATATCTCAGTTGTTAATTCATCTAAATGTTTTCAGAGTCAGATCTCTAAATCTATATTTGCAAAGATCTTATCAAAAGTATCTTTATTTATATATAAATACACTAATATTTTTCTATCTACTATTGAGTCCAAAAAATTCAACGTCTTTGGTTTAAATTCAAGCTTAATACACTAATATTTTTCCAGGAAGAAGTTTCCTAATTTAGCACTCTGATCTAATACTTTGTGCAGTTGAGTGTTTTAGGTCAAGGCAATAGCCAATGTACAAAGCCATCATTAATATGTAATTAAATAGCAATTTTTTTGGTTGATTTTTTAAGTTTTGCTATATGATCACGGTTAAAGACCAGAGATAAATTTAACACCAAATTTTTCCTCTTTTACTAAGATATGAATTACAGACTATAAAGAGAAATTTATGATAGGTCAAGCATTTGCCACTTTTACTAAGATATGAATTACAGATTGTAAAGAAAAATTTATGATAGGCCAAGCATTTGTATAAAAGCAGATATACTTTTTCTTGTATAACCATAAGCACACTTATGATTTTAGAGCTATCCAAAAAACAATTTAAATCAAGCTCTAAGATTTTGATCAATGAAAAAAATCTATAGAACTAAACCTAATGAAGGATTCATCATTTAGTCATTATTTATTTTTTTATAAAACATAGTCACCATTTATAAATAGTCATTATTTATTTTTTTATAAAACATAGTCACTATTTATAAAACAAAGCAGTATCTTAAAATGAATTTGATATCTTAAAATGAATTTGATGAAAACAAAAATATTCCAAAACATTATCACTAAGATGAGTTTAATGATAAGAAAAATGTCATATAAATTAAAAAAAAAATGGATTATAAAAAGAGGAAAAACAATACTTTAATTTTGAGTTAGAGTGATATTAAAATAACTATAAAATACATTAAATGTAGAAAAAGTGGGTATGCATGTTTTATGAGTAAAGAGGGTAAATATATATCTTGATTATAAAAAAATAAAATAAAAAATAAGCTAAATTAAAATTAAATTTATTATTAAGAAAAAATAAATAATAAGATAGAAAGTGAAATTACCTACTTGGAAGGAAGAAAGAAGGGTGACAATTAAACTTTCAATACATTACTGAATCAATGTTAGAGAATAATTGCATAATGTAGTTTTGATGGTTGAGAAGAATGATTTTTATCCTTCCCACCAGGATTCAATTCCCATAATGACATGAATAAATCCCATAATTGAATAGCAAGGCAACTGCTACTTTCTGGGAAAAATAACCCTTTTAAAAATCATCCCAGTTTTTCCATATCTTCTATTTCCTTCTCTGTCATATAATTAACATAATATAATCAACATAATAAAATTGAAAACCCTAAAACAAATTATTTTTCATTTATGATACTTACACAACACAAACAATTCTACTATATTATGCTACTTTATAGTGACATGCTATCTAATTAACATAATAAATAAACTTGAAAGAAAATAAGCATTGGAGGACCGAATTGGTTTCTGAAAAGTGATTGTTGGGTGATATAGGTGATTTTCACTTTGATTTATAATTTCATTCAAAAGACTAATTTCATGTATAATCTGATATTAAAATATAAATATTGCGAAGGGAAGCATCGGTTTTCATTATTAATAAATGAACATCTAACAACCCTTTTTGCATTTCAGAACATACTTGTACTTGTTCTTCCCCTCCTCAATGGTTCTTCTTTCTCCCAATAAAAGTTGGGGAAAGAATGCACAATCCCAAATGACCATGTTTTGGGATTTCCAACAAGTCAGGGAGGATGGAACCTGTTAACGATAAATCTTGTCCCTGGTTCGAGAAGCACGCAGGTCTGCAAGTTGCACGCAGTGCTCAAGTGCAGCTCGGGAGAATTCTTGTTTTCCTCCAAGTATCAAATCAAGAAAGCGTGCTAAGTCTTGCTATTGACGGACGAGATCCGTCAGCAAAGAAAATCAATGGTCATCAGGGTGTTGGAGTTGCCCATCTACTCGACATTTAGCAGCAGAGAAGTCTCTTTTCTTTAAAGGATGAATACAGGTTGTCCGATCCAGAGGCACGTGGTGAGAGATCCCACAGAGTCGGGGGTCGCGGAACTAAAAGTCCCAAGCACATGGAAACAGAAATCCCGATATCCCGATGTCCGATTTCCCGATATTGGGGGAAGTTTTCGATAGTGGAAGACAGGTGGCAGACTATGCACCAAGGAGATGACCGTCAACAAGTCAATGGCCATAAGCCATCGAGTTTTGGAAAATCACAAGTCTAGTGGACACAAACATCGTGTCGTCAAAAATGCCCAAATCTCGATGGAAAGTTGGACCACGGTCGCGCAGGGACAGGTCCTATGGGTTATGATCTAGCCGGTAGGGGCTATTCCCCGGGAGAAGGAGCTCATCGCATATCGAGATATCGGGGATCCCGGAGGCAAGGAACTCGCCCTCTTCAAACTCGCTAACCCCGATCCCCGAAATCCTGAAACATTCATCACAGACCTCCATTACCTATCCCTTGCCGCCACGTCCTTTTTCCCTTATCATGACAGCTGCATTTTCTTCTCGGCCACTGTGTTCCTCCACCTGGCTCGTACACTTCAAAACTCATGGATCCTGCCACTTGTATCTGCCCTATCGTTTTCCCTGACCGATCACCGTCCATTCACCACTTCACGTCAACTCGTCAGTCCTACCATGGTTCCTCCAAG
>JASDQU010374478.1:91290-115178 GCA_032191745.1 Picea mariana | reverse complement strand
TAATAAGAAAGAATCCTCGGTTGGGGAGAACAAGGATATGTGAGCTTAATTCAAACTGGAGCAGAATTGATGCGTTGTTATAGCCTTTGCTTCTCAATACATTGACACTTTGTTCCAAGTTTTGTATATCATATTGTGTCTGGTTTAGTATCACCTTGTTGTATAAATCAAATTCAAGTGATATAATTTTTATCATTATGCATACCTTGTTGCTTCCAATTTGATAAAAGATATAATGGTTTAAGGATTCATTTTATAAACGATAGCTTTGTCTTCTTTATGAAGTGAATTATCATATATGAATTTGTTGTATTGTAGGCTTCCCTCTTGCATAAATTCATAATCTTAAGACTATTATGATTTCTTTTATGTCTTGTTTGTCCTGTAACTTACTCCAGGAAGCATTATAGCTGATCCCTTGCGAGAAGCTTAAAGTCTAAATGGTGTGAACTTCTTCCTCCAACCTGCTTACGAAGTCATCTTACACAGGGCAAACTTGGAGCGTATCCAGGTTAATTAGATAGATGTTTATTGTTTAATTAATCAGTAGTTTAGTTAGATTTAGATTAGATTATTTAATTGCAGTTAGTTTCCTTTCTGTTTTATAAAATATAAAAAGACAAAAAATAGATCCTTGGCTGTCTTAGGGCAGCGAACACATGATTTTTGCAGGTTTTAATCAAATCTATAATCTGTCCATATTGTATATTTGTGAATAAAGAATGATTGCAGCTGACAATTAAGTAGTTGATTTGAGTTATTATGATCATATTTAGTAGTTTGTGTATATATAAGTAGTTAGTAATTTGTAGTTAGAATAGTATAGTTAGTTTTAGTTGTTTTATTTGTTTCTAGTTTCCTTTAATTTAGTTTAATTTCTTCTTATTTAGTTAGTTAGTTTATTGTAGTTTGTTTTATTAGTTTCTAGTTTCCTTAGTTTATATCATTTAGCTCAGATCACTTTCTCTTTGGTTTCCTTACGAGACCTCAGAGCGGCCAACGGAGCCGTTAAACTCGTCAGGGTGGTCCATACCAAACGGCTTGGGTTATTTAGACAACCCCGGACCGGTTCCACTCTCCCAGTTGACGGACGGTCATTTTCGCCCGTCAACAAGATGCTAAAAGAGATTCAAGCTAAAAATAAGCCAAAAATAAAAATGATTGAAAACAAAGAGAGACAAGAATATATTTATTTTTTTTCGTAAATAATTTGAGCCTACAAACTGTCTAAACCCAAAACAACAAAAGCTTTTGAAACTCAGGAAGACCTGGGAAACACAATGTTCTTGTAGGAAAAGGAAATCTTTTGAAAACATTATCCTAAACCACAGAGACACATGTTGTGCATGTACAACCTTCATATATACATGGGTTGTGTATAATGCAGAATGCATATGTACATGTTTTGTACATAGAATAGGGCGCATACACCTCTATAAATTTTCAAAAAAGAAGAAAGAAAAATTTTGGACAGACAACTTGGGAAAAGGAAGCTGGTAGGCACTTGGAAGGTGACCAAAGACCCAACCTGACTCAGAACACTCAGAAAACTCATAAATAAATTGAAAATCAAATCAAATGAAGATCTCCCACTAATACCCTAAAGAGAATCCCCAATGGAGTCACCAATTCTGCTCTGAGGAAATTCTCCCTAAACTGGGTCTAAGGAATAGGCAGAGAGATAACTCCTTTAAAACATTGACTTATCTCTAATCTACCCCAAAACAATCTAGACTAAGTGATAAGAGAAAGAGAGAAAAGAAGGTTAATGATTTCACCTTGAATCCCTACGGTTGATGTAGACCTATTCCACTTATTTTTGCCTCCTAGATCATAGATCTCCTCCCAAATATGACATGCAAGGGTTTAAGAATACAATCCAACAACATATGCAATCTCTATTAATCACTAAAAATCCTAAATATAGTTATAAATTCTCAAATTAACAAGAACATGTACACATAGGGTTTTGGGACAAATATAATCTCTTTTATTCAAAATCAAAGATGAAAGGTTACAACCTTTCCTTGCGAACACTGCTCTACGAACCAATTATGGGCTCCTCTCTCTTCTCTCCAAGTACATCAATCCCACATAAGATTATCATAGCCAACATACCATCAAGGGAAGGAGGAAGGGTTGCATAGGGAGAATGGCTATAGGGGAAAGCTAAGGCTAAAACTCAGAGCAAGATGCAAATCTTGGGCAATGAGACGGAAACGATTTTGGCAGATTTTTCTTATTCTCTTGTTCATATGTCTAAACGAGTCTCCAAGGCCTCTTTTAATATGAGAAAAATATGGTTATTCGGTTTGGGGACGGGCTACAAGGGGTTAAATGGTTAGGAAACCCTCCATATCCCGTAAACTCCGCAGAAATATGTGCAATTTTATATTTTTTGCAACTTTTAGAGGTAAACACAGGCTAACTAGCATGCAACAAGCATATGTACATGGGTTAACTAGCATGCAACACGCATATGTACGCAAGATTTTAGTGTAGCAGGGTGTGTATACCAATATCCAAAAAATGGTTTTTTAGAAGGAAACCTGAGCAGTATGTATGGAAAAGTATGCAAGTAGATGGGCCAATGTCTTGGATGCATAGATGTGGCATTTTGGACTATAACAACTATCATGTCCCAATGTGATGTTCATTAAGGGTTTTGTCGCATTATGCATTAATGAAACGGGTTGTCATATTGTGGCATTCACTAAGGCTTTTGTCACATTGCAATGTTCGTCAAGGGTTATGTTGGTTTGTCACATTCTTCAATGGTTATGTGAGAATATGACTTTGATTTTGGATTACTTATGTGAAATCGTTCCTTTCCCTAATGGCTATTTAGAATTGACACATTGATCTTGACATGCTAATGGATACATAACATTGTGACATTCATCAAATGTCGTGTCACATGCAATTTTCATTAAGGGTTTCATCACTTTGTGACACTCATCAAACGTGATGTCACATTGTGACATTTATTAAGGGTTTTCTCACATTACAATGCTCATCAAGGGTTTTGTTGGGTTGTGACATTCTCCAATGGTTATGTCATATTGTAACATTCATTTTTTCTTACTTTATAACAAGGATATGTTTGATTGTGATATTATCAATAGTTATGTGGCATTGAGACATCCATCTTGGTTCACTTGTGTCATCTTCCTACATTCATGAATGGTTATGTCACATTGTGGTGTCAATCAAACGTGATGTCATACCATGACATTCATAAAGGATTTTGTCACATTACGACATTAATTGACAATCATGATGCATTGTGACATTCCATTATGGTTATTTCAGATTGCAACATCCATCTTGTTGTAATAAAAAATATTTCACATTGTGACGTTCATCAAATTTCATGTCACATTATGATGTTCATTAAGGGTATTGTCACATTGTGAGATTAATGAAATGTGATGTCACATTGTGACATTGAGAAAGGATTTTGTCACGCTGCAACATTCATGGAGGGTTATGTCAAAATGTGACATTAGTTAATGGATATTTTGTACTGCAAGATTCATCTTACCACGATAAAAAACAATGTCACATTGTCACATTCATCAAATGTCATGTCACATTGTGACGTTCATTAAGGGTTTTATCACATTGTGGTGTTCATTTTTGTTGCATTGTGGCATTAATGAAATGAGATGTCACATTGTGAAATTCACTGAGGGTTTTGTCTCATTGCAACATTCATCAAGGGTTATATTGGGTTGTGAGATTCTTCAATGGCAATTTCAGATTGTGACTTTCATTTTGGATTACTTTATGTGAATATTTTGTGTTTCTTAATGGTTATTTCATATTGTGATATTCATATTACCACTTTAATGGCTGTGTAACATTATGGAATTCAAAAAATGTCATGTCACATTGCGATGATCATTAACAGTTAATAAAATGTAATGTCACATTGTGACATTCAGAATGGATTTTGTCACATTGTGACATTCATTGAGGGTTATGTTGTATTTCAGCCTCCCTTAATGGTCATTTTGAATTGTGACATTCATCTTTTTTCATCAATGGTTATGTCACATTGTGGCGTTCATCAAATGTAATGTTACTTTGCAATGTACAATAAGGATTTTGTCACATTGTGGTTTTAATCAAATGTGATGTCACATTGTGACATTCATTAAGTGTTTTGTTATAATAAATATTTATCAAGGGTTATGTTGGGTTGTGAAATTCTTCAATGGTTATGTCAGATTGAGACATTCATCTTGTCACATTGATGGGTATGTAACATTGCAACATTCATCAAATGTCATGTCATAGTGTGATGCCATTAAAGGTTTTGTTTCATTGTGACATTAATCAAATGTGGTTTCATATTGTGACATTTATTAATGGTTTTATCGCATCAGAATGTTTATCAATGGTTTTGTTGGGTTGTGACATTAAACAATGGTTGTGTGAGATTGTAACATTCATTTTGGCTTACTTTATAATATGGATGTGTTTGTTTTTGATGTTCTTAATGGTTATGTGACATTGAGACATCCATCTTAGTTGACTTGTGTCGACTTCCTATATTCATGAATGGTTATTTCACATTATGGTTTCAATCAAATGTGAAGGGTTTTGTCACATTGCAATGTTCATAAAGGGTCATGTTGAATTACGACATTGATCTGCCCAAGAAGGCAATCTACAGGAGAAGGTGACCATGCAAGCCATAGCTTAGCTTCTAACCAAAAACTCTCCTCGGGGGTGAACCATTAGTTTGGGTGACAAAGAAAATGGGGATCCAGACCTGGGTGACCCGAGAATGGCCAAGAGGTTTTGGCGATCTCAGAGTGACCTCCAGGGATTAGTGGGATAAGCCCCTTGTAGCCATGGAAGAGGGTGCACTCACTTCATGCCATAAAATAAGAAACCAATAAGGCCGCAAACCTCAGTTGGTGCCCCCTCCCTTCTACGTCAGAAAAATCGCAGGAAATGATTTTTCTCCCTGAGAGAATGGTTAGTTAAAGAGATAAGCTTGCTCTCAGAGGTGGAAGCATGGAAAACAAAGTCGACAGAAGGCATCCATGAAGGAAGGTGCACTGGTTATTCTTCAGAAACCCTAAAAATGAAATTGTCATGAATGTCAAATGCAAACTTAGAAAAGAAAACAACCAAGACACATAGCTTTAGAAGAAAAGGTAAGAATGCTTTATTCTAGTCTCAGTTCACCTTATATACCAAGGGAACCATTTATTTTATAGATATTTAATTCATCATCAAAAGGTGAACAAGTGGTGTCCCTAGGTGATTGACTTGTGTGCCCTAGGTGGGCGATCCCCTAGGTGGCCTCCTTGGCCCAATTCCTCCCTGTTTAGATCTGGAAGCGTCCCGGATTCCATGAGAAGATGCGTAAAATTGTTTTGCAATACATCAGTTGTGATCCACTTTTCTTGAGTTGGAGCTTGGCCTTGGTAGGCTACCAGATATGAAGTTTAAGTTCGGTGTCTTGTAGAGAAACTTCGAGTGTCCAGTATAGTGTCTTTGGTCAATGGGAGTTGGAAATAAGGAATGTTTTCCACCAGATGAGTGATGTTGACTGGTTCTTCCAAGAGGGAAGGATCAAACAAATTTAAGTGATTTACATTAATGAAATTGTGGATTCCCAGTTGTGGTGGCAGATCCAACCTATATGTCTTTTCTCCAATCTTGTCAAGTATTGTATATCGACCACATCTGATTGGTGGAAGCTTGTGATGGTGGCCTTTTAAGCGCTTCTTATCCAAGTGTAACCAAACTTGATCCCCTGATTGAAAGGCCATGAAGGTTCTTTGTTTGTCATGGTGCTTCTTGGCATGATATTGGGCTGCTTTGAGTGTTGATGTGACTTCACTATGGTGTTGTGCAATTTGTTGGAGAAATCGTTGAGCTGACAGTTGTTCCTGTTGTTGATGGAAGGTACCTTGAGGAGCCCAAGTGAGTGGGAGCTTGGTTGGAGATGCTGGTTGGAAGCCCAAGAAGACTTCAAAAGGTTAAAATCCTGTAGAAGAATATGTTTCCTTATTGTAGCTACGCTGGAGAATGTGTAAGTAATTGTCCCATTGTTTGCTGCACCCAAAGTGAGTTTGGAGAGCATGCACCAAGACTCTGTTGACAACCTCTATTTGGCCATCCGTTTGAGGATGGAATGCAGTAGAAAACTTGAGGTGGCACCCCAATAGCGCCCATATGGACTTCCAAAATGCACTGAGGAAGAAACAATATTTGTCTAAGATGATACTGCTTGGGAGGCCAAAATGGGGCCAGACATGACGGAAATAGAGTTATGTTGTTTGCGTTTCTATAGTAGTCTTTGTGCATGGGATAAAAAGTGCCATTTTTCCGAAGAGGCATACCACTACCCAGATTGCATCATGTTTCTTTTGGGTTGTTGGAAGTCCAGTTAGGAAGTCCATTGAGATTGACTCCCAAGGCTAAGAAGGAAGCGACAGTGGTTGATACAACACATGCTTCCATTTGGATGGCTTGGATTGTGAGCATAAGGCACAAGCTCTGATAAATTTTTCAGATTGAGGCTGCATGGAAGGCCAATGAAAATGGCATTGCATATGTTGTGTGGTTTTTGTGGTCCCGAAGTGGCCCCCATAGGCTGAAGAATGTGCTTCCCTGATGAGCAAGAGGTGGTCTTATGAGTGTGGAACGCATAGCAAATTCAACTTATATAGCCACCCATCCCGAATAGTGTAGTGTAGGAAGGGGGTTTGATTGATCACTGTGGGGATTTGCAAAGCTTCCCAAATATCTTCAGAGTCAATGTCAATAGCATATTGATATTTTCATGTGTCATAAGTAGCACACCATACTTCAGAATGGAAAGAACTAGAGTGGGAGGTCAACTTACAAAATCAACCATTTTATTAGAAGTGCCTTTCTTTTATATGATGACTAAGTGAAATTGTTGAATGTAGGAGGCCCATTTAAGGTGCCTTTGTTCTTGAATCTTCGATTGAGAGTTGATGAAAATCAAAGGGTGGTGGTCGATATGCAGAATGGTTTCTTTACCCAACAAATAATGCCTCCATTGTTTAAGTGCTTGCACGAGACTATAAAATTCCTTGTCATAGGTACTATAATTTTTCTTTGCCTCGGATAGGGCTTTAGAGTAGTAAGCAATGGGGTGTCCTCCCTATTTAAGTACAGCACCAATAGCATATTGTGAGGCATCAGACTCAATCTCAAAGGGTTGGGAGAGGTATGGAAGATGTAAAATAGGGGATGAGCAGAGGGCATCTTTGAGCTGAGAAAAGTGAGTAGTTTCTTCTTTGGTCCAGATGAATGTAGAAGAAGTATTTGAGAGTTGATGAAAATGTTGAGAAAGATTTGAAAAAGAGGGAATGAACTTACGATAAAAATTGATTCCACCCAAAAATCTTTTCAACTCCTTAGCTGAAGAAGGTAGAGGCCATTGTTTCAATGCTTGGATGCGAGTTGGATCTGGTTGAATACCCTTTGAGATGACCACAAAGTCGAGATAGGGGACTAAAGTCTGACCAAAATATGATTTCTTCTCTTTGACTTGAAACTTGTGTTCTTGGAGAATTTGGAGAACTTGTCGGACATGTTGCATGTGAGTGTCCCATGTATAACTGAAGATGAGAATTTCATCTAAGTAGATGACCAAAAATTGACCCAAATGTGTTCTGAAGATTTCATTGATGAGCCTCATGAAAGTGGTTGGGGAATTGGTGAGACCAAAAGGCATGACTTTCCACTCAAAAAGACCAAATTTGGTCTTGAACGTTGTTTTCCAAACATCATCTAGGTTCATTCAAACTTGATGGTAGCCGGCTGTCAAATCCAATTTAGTAAACCACTTATCTCCTTGGAGGGTGTCAAGTAGTTCCTTAATCTGGGGAAGGGGGTAACAGTTTTTTATTGTGGCTTTGTTCAAGGCTTGGTAATCAGTGACAAGGCGCATTTATGAGGTATCTCATTTAGCGATGACAAAGGTGACAGAAGCGTGGGGAGAAGATGAAGTTTGGATGTGGCCAGAGTTGATGAGGTCGGTCAGTTGTCTTTCCATTTCCGTTGTTTCTGTTGGGGCCAACTGGTAAGTAGGGGAATTAGGTAAGGTATATCCGGGGATGAGATGAATGGAATGGTTAATGTAGTGGGAGAGGGAAGTCCCTCCAAAGGTTGAAATACCTCTACGAACTTGTGGATGAGGGGAGTCATAGTTTCATGAACAGGGTGTGTTGTATTGTTTGGTGTTATTGGGTGCACCAAACAGAGAGAGACACATTTTTTTAAGTGTACATGTGGGATTTTTTCTTTGGTAGAAGGGGGTTTGGGTTTTACTGCAGTTAAGATATAAGTGTGGCCTTCTTTGGTAATTTTGTACTGGCGGGATTTGGCTAGATAGATAGAATTTATTTGGGTTTTGTATGGGATACCAAGCAGCAAATCCACACAATCCAAGGGGGATACATCACAAATGAAAGTATATTTGAATTGGACTATGGAAAAATTGACTAGACAACACTTGGAAACTAGGAGGCGAGGGCCATCCTTTTGGACCCATCTGAGTTGATAGGGTTGTGGATCTAGGGTAGTGACAATATTAAGGCGGTTGACAAGGGCTTGAGACACCAAATTTTTTTGGCTTTCATTGTCCATAATCAGTAAAGCCAAGGCGTTTTTGATTTGGCAATTATGAGTGAAGAGGGGTTGGGTGGATGCATTCGAATCTTCCTGTGTCATTAGAATCAATGAGGGATCTACTTCTGTGGGATTGTCTAAAGGAAATTCTTTGGTATCTTCTACCTAGGAAGGCACAATGAGCTAAATGAGTAGATTTTTGTTGGTTTTTAGATTTTGGAGGATTCGGCAATCTGATGAATTGTGTGAAGTAGTTTTGTGGAATGAGCACTAGGGTGTCCTTGTAGTTGTATTAGGTGTGGGGTTTTGAGACTGAGGAGGTGGAAAGCAGGCTGAGGGATGGGAGATGGATGGTTGAGAGGCGAGGGGGTTGGTGTAAAGGTGGGACTGAGGAATACAACCTCTAGGAGAGACTTTCCTTTCTATAGCCAAAGATCTCTGAAATGTTTTATCTAAAGTTGGATTTTCAAAGATATCTACTTCTTGACGGAATTGAATTAATAAACCAGCCACAAATTTTAATATGATTACCCCTTCTGGATCTGGAACATGAAGTAAGAGGCACATATTGCAAAAGTAGTATATGTAGCCTTGCACTCCTTGTGAAGGTGTTGTCAAAGTTTGTGCCATTTGATCCATAAGGATTACACATACCCAGGTGGGTAGAAGCGATTTCTCACCAAATCCCAAGTTTTTATGGGTTACGAAGTATAGTATTCTAGAGAATCCCCAATATCTATCAAAAATGTGGTCTTCTCTTACTCTGTATCCCACCAAGTTTGTGTCAGTCCTTCTAATTGCAAGGCGTCAATCTAGAGTTTTATTTCCTCGATAAGGCCTGGACATGTATTGAAATAGGTGGATAGGCTACGGATCCAAGACTCCACCATTTCACCATTCATTTTCCCAACAAAATTGGGTAGCTGGATTCAAGTGTCAAACTGGAATGCATCTTCATTATTTTGTTGTTGCATTCTGAGCAGCTCATTGAGGATAGAGGCAAGATCTTGGATGGTATTTGATGTGTTGGAATCTAATTCGACTGCCAAAGGATCTTTGTGTGAAGGCATTGTGAGGCCATCTGAAGAGAAAATGCACCCTTAGGTTGCAATGATGAACAAAGAACTCTATTTTGAGAACAAAGGACTCAAAACCCTGATGCAACGGAGCTTGAACTGGTCTAGAGGGAGAGATATATATTGATTTATATCTGTGGAGATCCTCTTTGTGGAAATGGAGATGTGGGTGCCCTTGGGGATTATGAGATCAGTGGATCTTCTTGCATAAAATGGAAACCCTGGAATGGGAAAACTCTGGATTATTTCATGAAAACCCCCCAAAAAATAAAAAAAATTGACTCAATCTTCAAGATCGGAATCTTTTCCATGGATCTTGAGGCTCTGATACCAATTGATATTCCCAAGAAGTTGATATAAAGGATAAGGTGACCATGCAAGACGTAGCTTTACTTCTGACCAAAAACTCTCCTTAGGGGCGCAAATCTGAACAGAGGTGCACCAATAGTTTGGGTGACCAAGCAAATGGGGATCTAGACTGGGGTGACCTGAGAATGGCCAAGAGGTTTTGGCAATCTCATAGTGACCTCCAGGGATTAGTGGGAGAATCCCAATGCAGCCATGGAAGAGGGCACACTCACTTCATTCCCACAAAGAAGAAACAAGCAAGGGAGAAACCCCAGTTGGTGCGCCCTCCCTTCTACTTCAGAAAACATTGTCACATTCATCAAATGTCATGTCACATTGTGACGTTCATTAAGAGTTTTATCACATTGTGCTGTTCATTTTTGTCTCATTGTGGCATTAATGAAATGATATGTCACATTGTGAAATTCACTAAGGGTTTTGTCTCATTGCAACATTCATAAAGGGTTATATTGGGTTGTGAGATTCTTCAATGATAATTTCAGATTGTGACTTTCATTTTGGATTACTTTATGTGAATATTTTGTGTTGCTTAATGGTTATTTCATATTGTGATATTCATATTACCACATTAATGGCTATGTAACATTATGGAATTCAAAAAATGTCATGTCACATTGCGATGATCATTAACAGTTAATAAAATGTAATGTCACATTGTGACATTCAAAATGGATTTTGTCACATTGTGACATTCATTGAGGGTTACGTTGGATTTCAACCTTCCTTAATGGTCATTTTGAATTGTGACATTCATCTTTTTTCATCGATGGTTATGTCACATTGTGGCGTTCATCAAATGTAATGTTACTTTGCAATGTCCAATAAGGATTTTGTCACATTGTGGTATTAATCAAATGTGATGTCACATTGTGACATTCATTAAGTGTTTTGTTACAATAAATATTTATCAAGGGTTATGTTGGGTTGTGAAATTCTTCAATGGTTATGTCATATTGATACATTCATCTTGTCACATTGATGGGTATGTAACATTGCAACATTCATCAAATGTCATGTCATAGTGTGATGCCATTAAAGGTTTTGTTTCATTGTGACATTAATCAAATGTGGTTTCATATTGTGACATTTATAAATGGTTTTGTCGCATCACAATGTTTATCAATGGTTTTGTTGAGTTGTGACATTAAACAATGGTTGTGTGAGATTGTAACATTCATTTTGGCTTACTTTATAATATGGATATGTTTGTTTCTGATGTTCTTAATGGTTATGTGGCATTGAGACATTCATCTTAGTTGACTTGTGTCGACTTCCTATATTCAGGAATGGTTATGTCACATTGTGGTTTCAATCAAATGTGAAGGGTTCTATCACATTGCAATGTTCATCAAGGGTCATGTTGGAATATGACATTGATCTTCCCAAGAAGGTAATCTATAGGAGATGGTGACCATGCAAGCCATAGCTCAGCTTCTGATCAAAAACTCTCCTCGGGGGTGAACCATTATTTTGGGTGACCAAGCAAATGGGGATCCAGACCGGGGTGACCTGAGAATGGCCAAGAGGTTTTTGCGATCTCAGAGTGACCTCCAGGGATTAGTGGGATAATCCTAGTGTAGCCATGGAAGAGGGTTCACTCACTTCATTCCCACAAATAAGAAACCAACAAGGGCACAAACCTCAGTTGGTGCACCCTCCCTTCTGCCTCAGAAAAATCGAAGGAAATGATTTTCTCCCAGAGAGAATGGTTAGCTAAAGAGATAATCTTTCTCTCAGAGGTGGAAGCATGGAAAACAGAGTCAACAGAAGGAATCCATGAAGGAAGGTGCACTGGTTATTCTTCAGAAACCCTAAAAACAAAATTGTCATGAATGTCAAATGCAAACTTAGAAAAGAAAACAACCAAGACACATAGATTTAGAAGAAAAGGTAAGAATTCATCATCAAAAGGTGAACAAGTGGTGTCCCTAGGTGATTGACTTATGTGCCCTAGGTGGGTGTTCCCCTAGGTGTCCTCCTTGGCCCAATTCCTCCCTGTTTAGATCTGGAAGCATCTCGGCTTCCATGAGAAGATGCGTAAAATTGTTGTGCAATACATTAGTTGTGATCCACTTTTCTTGAGTTGGAGTTTGGCTTTGGCAGGCTACCAGATATGAAGTGTAAGTCCGGAGTCTTGTAGAGTGACTTCAAGTGTCCAGTATAGTGTCTTTGGTCAATGGGAGTTGGAAATCAGGAATGTTGTGGTGGCATATCCAACCAATATTCATTTTCTCCAATCTTGTCAAGTATTGTATACAAACCACATCTAATTGGCGGAAGCTTGTGATGGTGGCCTTTGAAGCGCTTCTTCTCCAAGTGTAACCATACTTGATCCCCTAGTTGAAAGGCCATGAAGGTACTTTCTTTTTCATGGTACTTCTTGGCATGATCTTGGGCTTCTTTGAGTGTTGATGTGACTTCACTATGGTGTTGTGCAATTTGTTGGAGAAATCGTTGAGCTGACAGTTGTTCCTGCTATTGATGGAAGGTACCTTGAGGAGCCCAAGTGAGTGGGAGCTTGGTTGGAGATATTGGTTGGAATCCCAAGAAGACTTTAAAAGGTGAAAAGCCTGTAGAAGAATCTATTTCCTTGTTGTAGCTATGCTCAAGAATGTGTAAGTAATTGTCCCATTGTTTGCTGCACCCAAAGTGAGTTCGGAGAGCATGCACCAAGACTCTATTGACAACCTCTATTTGGCCATCTGTTTGAGGATGGAATGCAGTAGAAAAATTGAGGTGGCACCCCAATAGCGCCCATATGGTCTTCCAAAATGCACTGAGGAAGAAAGAATATCTATCTAAGATGATACTTCTTGGGAGGCCAAAATGGGGCCAGACATGATGGAAATAGAGTTATGTTGTTTGCGCTACTGTAGTAGTCTTTGTGCATGGGATAAAAAGTGCCATTTTGCCGAAGAGGAATACCACTACCCAGATTGCATCATGTTTGTTTTGGGTTGTTGGAGGTCCAGTTAGAATGTCCATTGAGATTGACTCCCAAGGCCAAGAAGGAAGCGACATTGGTTGATACAACCCATGCTTCCAGTTGGATGGCTTGGATTGTGGGCATAAGGCACAAGCTCTGATAAATTTTTCAACTTGAGGCTGCATGAAAGGCCAATGAAAATGGCATTGCATATGTTGTGTGGTCTTTGTGGTCCCGAAGTGGCCCCCGTAGGCTGAAGAATGTGCTTCCCTAATGAGCAAGAGGTGGTCTTATGAGTGTGGAACTCATAGCAAATTCAACTTATATAGCCACCCATCCTGAATAGTGTAGTCTAGGAAGGGGGTTTGATTGATCACTATGGGGATTTTCAAAGCTTCCCAAATATCTTGAAAGTCAATGTTAGTAGCATATTGATATTTTCATGTGTCATAAGTAGCACACCATACTTCTAGAATGAAAAGAACTAGAGTGGGAAGTCGACTTACAAAATCAGCCATTTTATTAGAAGTGTTTTTCTTGTATATGATGACTAAGTGAAATTGTTGAATGTAGGAGGCCCATTTAAGGTGCCTTTGTTTTGGAATATTCGATTGAGAGTTGATGAAAATGAAAGGGTGGTGGTCAGTATGAAGAATGGTTTCTTTAACCAACAAATAATGCCTCCATTGTTTAAGTGCTTGCATGAGACTATAAAATTCCTTGTCATAGGTACTATAATTTTTTTTGCCTCGGACAGGGTTTTAGAGTGGTAAGCAATGGGGTGTCCTCCCTATTTAAGTATATCACCAATAACATATTGTGAGGTGTCAGACTCAATCTCAAAGGGTTGGGAGAGGTATGGAAGATGTAAAACAAGGGATGAGTAGAGGGCGTCTTTGAGCTGAGCAAAGTGAGTAGTTTCTTCTTTGGTCCAGATGAATGTATAAGAAGTATTTGAGAATTGATGAAAAGGTCGAGCAATATTTGAAAAAGAGGGAATGGGTGAAGAGGGGTTGGGTGGATGCGTTCGAATCTTCTTGGGTCATTAGAATTAATGAGGGATCTACTTCTGTGGGATTTTCCAGAGGAAATTCTTCAATATCTTCTACCTGGGAAGGCACACTGAGCTCAGTGAGTAGAGTTTTGTTGGTTTTTAGATTTTGGAGGATTCGACAATCTGATGAATTGTGTGAAGTAGTTTTGTGGAATGAGCACCAGGGTGTCCTTGTAGTTGTATTGGGTATGGGGTTTTGAGTCTGAGGAGGTGGAAAGCGAGCTGAGGGATGGGAGATGGATGGTTGAGAGGCTAGGGGGTTGGTGTAAAGGCGGGACTGAGGAATACAACCTCTAGGAGAGACTTTCCATTCTATAGCCAAAGATCTCTAAAATGTTTTATCTAAAGTTGGATTTTCAAAGATATCTACTTCTTGACGGAATTGAATTAATAAACCAGCCACAAATTTTAATATGATTACCCCTTCCTGATCGGGAACATGAAGTCATAGGCACATCTTGCAAAAGAAGTCTATGTAGCCTTTCACTCCTTGTGAAGGGAGTTGTCAAAGTTGGTGAGATTTGATCCATAAGGATTTCACATACCCAGGTGGGTAGAAGCAATTTCTCAAAGATTTGGAAAATCAAGCCCGGGTTTTTATGGGTTGCGAAGTAGAAGATTCTCGAGAATCCCCAATATCTATCAGAAATGTGGTCTTCTCTTACTCTATATCCCACCCAGTTTGTGCCAGTCCTTCCTATTGCAAGGCGTCAATATGGAGTTTTATTTCCTAGATAAGGCATGGACATGTATTGAAATAGGTGGATAGGCTATGGATCCAAGAATCCACCATTTCACCATTCGTTTTCCCAACAAAATTGGGTAGTTGGATTCGAGTGTCCAACTGGAATGGATCTAGATTGTTTTGTTGTTGCATTCTGAGCAGCTCATTGAGGACGGAGGCAAGATCTTGGATGGGATTTGATGTGTTGGAATATATTTTGACTACCAAAGGATCTTTGCGTGGAGGCATTGTGAGGCCATCTGAAGAAAAAAAGCACCCTTAGGTTGCAATGTTGAATAGAGGACTCTATTTTTAGAACAGAGGACTCAAAACCCTGATGCAGCGGAGCTTGAACTGGTCTAGAGGGAGAGATCTATATTGATTTAGATCTGTGGAGATCCTCTCTATGGAAATGGAGATGTGGGTGCCCTTGGGGATTATGAGATCTGTGGATCTTCTTGCATAAAATGAAAACCTTGGAATGGGAAAACTCTGGATTATTTCATGAAAACCCCCCAAAAAATAAAAAATAAATTGGCTTAATCTTCAAGATCGGAAGCTTTCCCATGGATCTTGAGGCTCTGATACAAATTGATCTTCCCAAGAAGTCAATCTACATGAGAAGGTGACCACACAAGACATAGCTCGACTTCTGACCAAAAACTTTCCTCAGGGGTGCAAATCTGAACAGAGGTGCACCAATAGTTTGGGTGACCAAGCAAATGGGGATCCAAACCGGGGTGACCTAAGAATGGCCAAAAGGTTTTGGCAATATCAGAGTGACCTCCGAAAATTAGTGGGAGAATCCTAGTGCAGCCATGGAAGAGGGTGCACTCACTTCATTCCCACAAAGAAGAAACCAACAAGGGAGAAAACCCCAGTTGGTGCACCCTCCCTTCTACCTCAGAAAACTAGAAGGAAATGATTTTCTCCCTGAGAGAGTGGCTAACTAAAGAGAAAATCTTTCTCTCAAAGGTGGAAGCATGGAAAACAGAGTCACCAGGAGGCAGCCATGAAAAAAGGCGCATTGGTTATTCTTTAGAAACCCTAAAAATGAAATTGTCGTGAATGTAAAATGAAAACTTAGAAAAGAAAACAACCAAGACACATAGCTTCAGAAGAAAAGGTAAGAATGCTTTATTTTAGTCCCAGTTCACCTTATATACCAAGGGAACCATTTATTTTACATATATTTAATTCATCATCAAAAGGTGAACAAGTGTTGCACCTACGTGATTGACTTGTGTGCCCTAGGTGGGCGTTCCCCTAGGTGGCCTCCTTGGCCAAGACATTCTTGAATGGTTATGTTAAATTATGAACTTCATTTTGGATTACTTTATGTGAAATTGTTGTGTTTCTTAATGAATATTTCAGATTTATACAATCATCTATGTAACGTTGTAGAATTCATCAAATGCCATGTCACATTGCAATGTTCGTTAAGCATTTTTTCACACTGTGACATTTTGAATGGTCTTGTCACATTGTGACATCCATCTTAGTTGACTTGTGTCAACTTCCTACATTCATGAATGGTTATGTCACATCATGGTGTCGTTAAAATGTGAAGGGATTTATCACATTACAATGTTCATCAAGGGTCATGTTGGATTGTGACATTCGTGAATGGTTATGTCAAATTCAAACTTTCATTTTGGCTTACATTATGTGAAATTGTTGTGTTCCTTAATGGTTATTTCATATTGAGACATTCATATTATTGTGTTAATGGATATGTAACATTGTGGAATTCATCAAATGTAATGTCACATTACAATGCTTATCAAGGATTTTTCACATAGAGACATTAATCAAATGTGATGTCACATTATGGAATTTTTAATGGTTTTGTTGGGTTATGACATTATTCAATGCTTATATCAGATCGTAGTATTCATTTTGGCTTACTTTATAATATGGATATGTTTGAATGGAATTTTTCAATGGTTATGTGGAAATGATACATCCAACGTGGTTGAATTGTGTCGTCTTCCTACATTTAGGAATGGTTAATGTGATGTCATATTGTGACATTCATAAAGGATTTTTTCACATGCGACATTCATTGAGGGTTATGTTGGATTGTGAAATTATTTTATTGTCATTTTATATTGCAACGTTCATATTTCCATGTTAATAGCTATGTCACATTATAGTGTTCATCAAATTTCATGGAAAATTTTTATGTTCATTAAGGGTTTTGTCACATTACGAGATTAATGAAATGTGATGTCATATTCTCACATTTAAAAAGGATTTTGTCACACTGCGAAATTCAAAGAGGGTTATGTTGGATTGTGACATTCCTTAATGGTTTTGTTTAATTGTGACATTCCTTAATAGTTTTTTTGGATTGTGACATTCATCTTTCCCTATTAATGACCATGAAACATCGTGGCATTCATCAAATGTCATGTCACATTGTGATTTTCATTAAGGGTTTTGTCACATTGTGTTTTTAATGAAATGAGATGTCACGTTGTGACATTCATTAAGGATTTTGTTGCATTGCAATGTCCATCTACGGTTATGTTGGGTTGTGACAATATTGAATGGTAATGATAGATTATGAATTTCATTGTGGCTTACTTTATGTGAAATTGTAGTGTTTCTTAATGGCTATTTTGCATAGAAAATTCACCTTTCCATATTAATGGCTATTTTGAATAGAAAAATCATCTTTCCACATTAATGGCCATGTAACATTATGACATTCATAAAAATTCAGTTCACATTGTGATGTTTATTAAGGATTTGTCACATTGTGACATTGATCAAATGGTATATCACATTCTCACATTTTTTAATGGTTTTCTCATATTGCAATGCTTATCAAGGGTTGTGTTGGGTTCTGACATTCTTCAATGTATATGTCAAATTGTAATATTCATTTTGGATTACTTTGTAATATGGATATGTTTTACTATGATGTTCTCAATGATTATGTGACATTGATCAAATGTGATGTCACATTGCAGTCTTCATCAAATGTCATGTCACATTGGAATGTTCATTAAGGGTTTTGTCAGATTGTGACATACATGAAATGTGATGTCACATTATGAGATTCCTTAAGGGTTTTTTGACATTTGTAACGTTCGTCAAGGGTTATGTTCGGTTTTGTTAGATGGTTTGACCATGGTTTATTATGTTTATGTATCATTTACCATGTTTGACTATGGTTTACTGTGGTTGACTATGGTTGAGCATGGTTTACTATGGTTGAAGAAGGGTGGTTAAAGTTGACAATGATTGAGAAACTTTAATAATACTTGACCATATTTCAATGTGGTCAACAATGGTTGTCCTTGGTTAAGCATGGTTGTTTATGTCAAATTGTTGCATTGCTTAATGGTTCTTTAGGATTGTGACATTCATCTTCCCACATTAATGACTATGTCAGATTATGACATTCATCAAATTTCATGTCATATTGCAATGTTGATTAAGGGTTTTGTCCCATTGTGATGTTCATCGAATGTGATGTCATTGTGAAATTTATCAAGGTTTTTGTCAAATTGCAACATTCATCAAGGGTTTTGTTGGGTTGTGGCATTCTTCAGTGGTTATGTCAGATTGTAACCTTCATTTTGGAATACTTTATAAAATAGATATGTTTGATTGTGATGTTCATGAATGGATATGTGACATTGAGAGATTCATCTTCGTTGACTTGTGTTGGATTTTTACATTCATGAATGGTTATGTCAAATTGTGGTGTTGATAAAATGTGATATCACATTGTGACATTCATAAAGGTTTTTGTTGTATTGTGGCATTGATCGAGGGTTATGTTGGATTGTGACATTCCTTAATGGTTCTTTCAGATTGTGAAATTCACATTACTGTGTTATCAGATATGTCACATTGCGATGCTCATCAAATGTCATGTTACATTGCAATGTTCATTAATTTTTTTGTCACATTGTGACGCACATGAAATGTTATGTCATGTTGTGACACTCATTAAAGGTTTTCATTGCATTGCAACATTCATGAAGGGTTATGTTGGGTTGTCACATTATTCAATGATTATGTTAGATGGGTTGACCATGGTTCATTACATTTTCATATCGTCTACCATGTTTGACTACATTTGAATATGCTTGAGCATGTTTGAGCATGGTTTAGTGTGCTTGAAGAAAGGTGACTAAGGTTTACTATGGTTGAGAATTTTTTCCCATAATTAAAAGTTTTTTTTCCCATAATATAATTATAATTTAATTCACTGTTGTCTGCAAGCAAATGACAAAGATTCCAAATAAACACTGAGAAGTAGTGTTAGAATTTCAAGATAAAATAATGTTTGTTATTGGATAAATTGGTTGTTTAATATATTAGGAATTAATTGTCTCTCATAGCAATTTAATCCCAATTAATTGTCTCGCACAACAATTTAATCCCCTTCCGGCCATGTAAGGAGGAAGTAGATGCACATAGTTGGATAAGAGTAACTACTATTTCTACTCATACCTATACCTAGTTGGAGAAGCAATTATACCTATTGGAGGAAGTAGGTGCACATGGTTGGATAAGAATAACTAGTTGGAGAAGCAATTATACCTATTGTATTATTCTATAGAAAATAGAAGCATTGAGTGTAATCAAATTTGTCTATTTTCATTGATTCTATCTAAAGCAAGTTTTTTTTAAGAATTAATTTGAGAAAATCTTTAAAAAAAACATAAACATAATTTAATTTGAGAAAATCTTTACAAAAATTAAAAAACATTAACATAATTTAATATGTTATTAAAAGTGAATCTAAGCATGGCCATGCAATTTTGATAACATGAAAATTATTACATTAGTGTCATATTAACAAGAGCCCGTTGTGATAAGTTAAAACTAATATAATACCATTTTAGTTATAGAATTAAAATTAAATCAATTAGTAAGATAATTAAAATTAAATCAATTAGTTAGAAAATTAAAATTACTCATTGTCGTGCAGCATTTTTTTTTAAGTTGGTTGGCGAGAAAATCAGTCAGAAAATTAAAATTACTCATTGCGGCATTTTTTTTTTTCATGTTAGTAGGCGAGAAAATCAATTTCCAGTGTTATTATGAATTAAAAACTTTGATTAAAATACGCATTTTTTTCACGTTGGTTGGCAAGAAAATCAGTCAGAAAATTAAAATTACTCATTGTCGTGCAGCATTTTTTTTTCGCGTTGGTTGGCAAGAAAATCAATTTCCAGTATTATTATGAATTAAAAACTTTGATTAAAATACGCAATACCTACTAATTTCACACAAATCATAAGTAAAATGGACAATAATGATCTACTTATTAAAATATATTGTAGTGTGATGGGGACTGTTGGATTGTGCTTTTTAAAGGGTATCTAAATTTAAAATCTTTGTACGCCCTCCATTCGATTGGAATCTTTTGGCACTGTAAAATCCTATCCCTCTGTTTAAGAAGTAGCCATTTCTGAACTGACAGTTGAACTGGAAGTGTGTTTCATTGTGGTCCACAACATAACCATCCATCCACCACCATCACCCAACGGTATAGAGGAACATGACCGTTGAGTTGTCTTGATTTTGTTGAAAATTTGTTATTTGAATTCTATTAAATTGGGCAGTCGTTCATGTCCACCTCTTATGTTTTTTTTTCACTTTGATTGGCAAGAAAATTAATTTCCAATGATATTATGAATAAAAAAATTTGATTGAAATACTCAATTCCTACTAATTTCAGACAAATCATAAGTAAAATGGAAAATAATGATCAAATTATTAAAATATATTTTAGTGGAATGGTGACTGTTGGATGGAGCTCAGACAAATATAAGTAAAATGGAAAATAATGATCTAGTTATTAAAATATATTTTAGTGTGATGGCCACTATTGGATGGTGCTTTTTAAACGGTATCTAAATTTAAAATCTTTCTACGCCCTCCACTCGATTGGAATCTTTTGGCATTGTACAATCCTATCTCTCCGTTCAAGAAGTTGTTGTTTCTGAAGTGTGCTTTATTGTGGTCCATAACCCAACGGTGTAGAGGAACATGACCGTTGAGTTGTCTTGATTTTGTTGAAAATTTTTTATTTGAATTCTATTAAACTGGGCAGTCGTTCATGTCCACCTCTTATGTTTTTTTTTTTCACTTTGATTGGCGAGAAAATTAATTTCCAATGATATTATGAATAAAAAAATTTAATTGAAATATGCAATTCCTACTAATTTCAGACAAATCATAAGTAAAATGGAAAATAATGATCAAATTATTAAAATATATTTTAGTGGAATGGTGACTGTTGGATGGAGCTCAGACAAATATAAGTAAAATGGAAAATAATGATCTAGTTATTAAAATATATTTTAGTGTGATGGCCACTATTGGATGGTGCTTTTTAAACGGTATCTAAATTTAAAATCTTTCTACGCCCTCCACTCGATTGGAATCTTTTGGCATTGTACAATCCTATCCCTCCGTTCAAGAAGTTGTTGTTTCTGAAGTGTGCTTTATTGTGGTCCATAACCCAACGGTGTAGAGGAACATGACCGTTGAGTTGTCTTGATTTTGTTGAAATTTTGTTATTTGAATTCTATTAAATTGGGCATTCGTTCATGTTTTTCCATTCACATCCTCCTCCTCGCTTTGTCATGGTGTGGTCTCGCATGTATGAGTATGCATGGACTCATAGTTTTGTGTAGCGCTGAGGGTGGATCTACATCCTCCTCCTCAATTGGATTCCATGGTTACCAAGGTAAGTTCCTTTGCAATATTCATTTTTTTTTTTTTTATCTTTGATTATAGATTAAAAATTAGTGATATGAAATTTTCTTTACTCCAGCAGAAAAAATCCAATTCCAGAAGTGACAAAGAACCATTCCTTTTTCTGGGTGACAAAACTCGAAATTTTAATCTTCAAATCGAATTTTTAATAATTTAAACCTCTTCCTAATCTAACAAAGCTTCTAAAAATATTATAAAAGATAGAATAGAATATATATTTCATGAATATGATGATTAATGGATACTCGTACATGATTTATAATACGATTTATAATTATAAATAGTGGGCCTACCATTAGATACTCGTACATGATTTATAATTATAAATAGTGGGCCTACCATATGGTGTAGTCTCAGGGCACCATATGGTCCTCAAATCAAATCATACATGGTGAGTTTACCTGCTCTGTCTCGTAACACCATACAACCTTAAAATCCGATGAAGATTAGTTTAGTGAATGTCCCAGCTACAGGCTTATCTTAGCTTCTCCTCTACAAGCTAACCTTAGATTATCCTTCATGTTGAGCATTATATCTACAAATCAGAGCAATATCTACAAAACTCACCTCATGCCCTTCCAGATAACTGTCATCATGAGCATTATGTTGAGCATTATTTTAGTGGTACTTGCATGCCCTTCCAGATAACTGTCATCATTTTTTTTAAATTTTCATGTTCGTCATCTGCGTGGCAACTCGCCTCCTTATGTATTGTTTTCACATGAAATATTTATATAATTCTTTTCTGTGAGATATGTTCAGTGACATGGCTTATTTGATGGGTTTTTCTGTTATTGTTCTGTTTTAATAAAATCGTATATAATACGATAGAATAGTTTTTGAAATTCTTAAAAAATGGAATGTCTTTGCAATTTTAATTTTTATTTTCATTTTCTTTCAAGTTTATTTATTATGTTAATTAGATAGCATGTCACTATAAAGTAGCATAATATAGTAAAATGGTTTGTGTTGTGTTAGTATCATAAATGAAAAATAATGTGTTTTAGGGTTTTAAATTTAATTATGTTGATTATATTATGTTAATTATATGGCAGAGAAGGAAATAGAAGATATGGAAAAACTGGGATGATTTTTAAAAGGGTTATTTTTTCCAGAATAAAAACCATTCTTCTCAACCATCAAAGCTACATTATACAACTATTCTCTAACATTGATTCAATAATGTATTGAACTTTTAATTGTCACCCTTCTTTCTTCCTTCCAAGTAGGTAATTTCACTTTCTATCTTATTATTTAGTTTTTCTTAGTAATAAATGTAACTTTAATTTAGTTTTTTTTTATTTTATTTTTTTTTAATCAAGATATATATTTACCCTCTTTACTCAAAAAACATGCATATCCACCTTTTCTACATTTAATGTATTTTATAGTTATTTTAATATCACTCTAACTCAAAATTAAACTATTTTTTTTCCTCTTTTTATAATCCATTTTTTTTTAAATTTATACGACATTTTCTTATCATTAAACTCATCTTCGTGATAATGTTTTGGAATATTTTTGTTTTCATCAGATTCATTTTAAGATTCATTTTAAGATACTGCTTTGTTTTATAAATGGTGAATATGTTTTATAAAAAAATAAATAATGACTAAATGATGAATCCTTCATTAGGTTTAGTTCTATAACTTTTTTTCATTGATCAAAATCTTAGAGTTTGATTTAAATTGTTTTTTGGATAGCTCTAAAATCATAACTGTGCTTATGGTTATACAAGAAAAAGTATATCGTCTTGTATACAAATGCTTTGCCTATCATAAATTTCTCTATACAATCTGTAATTCATATCTTAGTAAAAGTGGCAAATGCTTGGCCTATCATAAATTTCTCTTTACAGTCTATAATTCATATCTTAGTAAAAGTGGAAAATTTTAGTGTTAAATTTCTCTCTGGTCTTTAACCGTAGATCATATCTAGAGCAAAACTTAAAAAATCAACCAAAAAAATTGCTATTTAATTACATATTAATGATGGCTTTGTCCATTGGCTATTGTCTTGACCTAAAACACTCAACTGCACAAAGTATTAGATCAAAGTGCTAAATTAGGAAACTTCTTCCTGGAAAAATATAAGTGTATTAAGCTTGAATTTAAACCAGAGATGTACGTTCAATTTTTGGCTAAATTGTAGATATGAATCTTCTTCCTTAGATAGGAATCTTCTTCCTGGAAAATATTAGTGTACTTATATATAAATAAAGATACTTTTGATAAGATCTTTGCAAATATTAAAATGATAATAACGAATCAAAGATTTAGAGATCTGACTTTGAAAACATTTAGATGAATTAACAACTGAGATATCATTTATACTAAGGGGTGAGGTGGTTGATCCCAATAA
>JASDQU010374478.1:29307-41258 GCA_032191745.1 Picea mariana | reverse complement strand
TGGGGCCATCTCGAAATTTAACTTTCCAAACACCCCAATAAGCTTTAAATCGATTTCATTTTCTAACCTATCAGCAACCTTTAAAAGTTACACTTTTAGATTATCCCAATATGTATCGCAGCCTTTTCAAGATTCAAGATATTAAACTTTCTGATACATTGCAGCCCTTTTTCAATCTTTGAAGTTTAGCTTTGGTCCGATAGCTTTTCTCTCCATTGAAAAAAACAGACTTTTAAAAATTGACAAATTAATTTTAGCATGCTTCAAATCCACTGCTAACGTCACAAAGTACTATGCAATGAATACACAGGATCTTCTTGGGATTACATGAGATTTTATAGACTTTAGATAAGATATAACTGCTCTCCCATGGTCATAAAAACATAAGTGTTTGAAATCTTGACAACAGAATTACGACAAAGGAAGAGCATTTTCAGGAAATACCCAAAATACGAATAGCATATCTGCAAACCATTGCCAATGAGCTCTATGCAGTTGATTTCAACAAGCCTTTCTCACGAAAATTTCAATAAATCATGAAATCACCAGATAAGTGACAAATTTATTGTTATTTTCACGTTGTTTTATTTGGCTAAATCGTTTGAATTCAAAATTATTCTTTGTCCATTCTTTTACTATCAGCTGAAAGAAAATTTTATTTGAAAAGAAACTGTAAAATGTAAAAATTTCCAACCCCATTCAATAAACAAATAAATTTCTAAATTTAATTAACGCAGAAATTAATTTCAGATCATAACATCAATCACACAATCACTGGAAAAGTAAATAAAATAAAAATAAAAAAAAGCATAAAACAGTTTAATATGTATATAAAAGTAATTTCTCCTTCAAAATCAGCTTTTCATTCGTCGCTTACAAGGAAACCTCCGCAATCGGCTAAACTAGCAGCTGCACAGTTAATCAAAATCACATCCGAAACAGATCTGCACAAAAACCGAGAAGAAACGGCCTGCAAGGACTGTACGGCCTTTTGTACGGATCCATACTGTATGGATCTATTGTACAACTCTATTGCACAACTCCGTGCAACCGTATGGATCTGCTATAGGACTATCATACGGATGGTTGCTCTGGCCGATGAGAACAAGAAGAGTATTAGACAGGACTGCATGGTGATCTTGAGAAGAGCGAAGCCTCCAAGGAGCAATATAACAAGAAAGAACGCCAGGTGCTTAAGAAAAGCAATGCAGACTTAGTGATCTTGTTGAAAACTGACAAAGGTGGGGCTACTGTGATTATGAACCGTGAGGATTACAAGGTGAAAATGATTGAGCACCTCACCCTCAGCGACGATATTATAGGAAGTTGGTGAGTAACCCAATAGCGAGAACAACAAGTCAGAAAGGTAATAAAAGGATCCAGATTGGATGAAAGAACCAAAAAGCGATTGCTTCCTAGCTGTGAGATAACCCCAGGGATTTATGTTCTGCCAAAAATTCATAAAGACAGAATTCCTCTCAGACTGATTGTCAACACAATCAGCTCTCCTACTTATGAACTGGCGAAATATGTAGCGAAGAGTCTGGGTCCCTTGGTAGGCAATACCGATTCGTTACCAAGGCAATACCGATTCGTTCATTAAAGATTCCACTGACTTCATAAGAATTATTAAGAACGAGAAAGTAGAGCCTGAGGATATCCTCATCAGTTTTGATGTTGTTTCTCTGTTCACTAAGTTACCCTTCAATGAAGCGGGGTTTAGATTGTCAAGGAGGTTACTAACCCTGAAACAACAGAGCTGGTAGAAACATGCCTCTGTTCAACATTCTTTATCTTTCAAGGCAAATTCTAAGAGCAAATCAATGGTGTAGTGATAGAATCCCCTCTTTCTCCCATAGTTGCAAATCTCTTTATGGAAGAGAAGAGCTTTGGACGCTTATCCCCTGAACCAATGAGATGGAAGAGATATACATATGACACTAATGTGATATGGTCTCATGGGAGAAAAGAACTTAACAAATTCTTCGAGCACCTTAATTGTCTCTAGGAGGACATTAAGTTCACCATGGAATTAGAGGAGAATGGTAGCATCACATTCTTGGATGTGTTATAGGAAGCATGATGGGTACCTTGGCCATGAATTTTAGAGGAAGAAAACCCATACAAAGAACTATCTTCACATGGGATCTCATCACCACCCTACTCGAGTACTCAACACTCTGCCCATTATGGCTATCAGGATCTCTAATGAGGAACACCTTGAGTAAGAGCAAGATAACCTAAACAAGGTCTTCAAGAGCATAGGATATAGGAACAAGGACATCAAAAGTGCAATAAGAAGAGCCATGGAAAGGGCGAGAGGTGAGCCTTATCCCTAAACAGTCATAACTAAGGCAAAATAGCTCACCTACCTTACATTCAAGGGGTCACCGACAGGATTGCCAAGGTCTTAAGAAGGAAGGAGATCACAACCTCCTTCAAACAGCTAGAAAACATTAAGTAGAAAATGAGATACGTTAAAGACACCCTTGACCATCACCTGTACAAAGGGGTCTATACGGTTGAGTGCTCATGCGGTAAATGTTACATCGCAGAAACTAGACGTTCACTTAAAGTAATAACTAAAGAAATGGACCAATATCAAGAATTAGCACCACCACACCTCAGCATTATCGAAGCATTCCCTTATAACCAAGCACCATGTATGCTTGGAGGACACCAAAATCCTTGCAAAAAAAAATCACTATTTCAAACGTTGAATCAAAAAAACAACAAAAATAATTAAGCACCCCAACAACCTTAACAAAGACAAGGGCAACCTTAACAAAGACAAGGGTTTGGAAATTAGTGAAAACTAGCTCCCTTTAATCTACCACAGAAGAACCTAGTAAAATAGGCAAGTTTGTTCTCAACTTTTTCTTATAATTTATATCATTTTAATTTTGGTTCTATGATAATATTAATTATCATTCCCAAAAAATGTTTATGTTGTTTCAATTTCCTTAATATATTTGGTTTGTTGTTATAGTTATCTTATTTTTCTATTTATTATTTATTTATTTATTATTGTTTTAAAAATGGTTTTTAATATTAATATTAATCTTAATGTTAATTTTTAATATTAATTTTAATTTTAATATTAATAATTGTTAAATTTTCTAGCATGATTGGATTTTGAGGCTTTGGTTCTGTAAGTTGGTCAAGGTTTGAAATTCGCGATAGTCGAGAGGAGACACCTAAAATAATTTAGCCATGTTAAAGATTACTGTAGCCTAGGATGGGTGTGATCCCCCTTAATCGTGGTTTCTTAGACCACGGACTAATCCCATAGATACAAGACACACTAACAAACAAACAAAAAAAAAACTTTAATATTAATAATTACTATTAATATTAATAACAATAATAATATTAATAGTTATTAATATTATTAATCAATTATTAACTATTAATAATATTAATAACTATGAATATCTTGTCGAGGTGGCAGGAGCGGGCAGGGTTATTTTTGGCCCTAGAGGGCAAACCGAAACTTCCTATTCTTAGAACCTAGCCCTGGCCACTAACAATCAATCTGAAGCGTATGCATTGTTACAAGGTCTAACTATGGCCTGAGGTCACGGCAATTCATAAAATCACCGACCTAGGGGACTCAAAAAACACAATTCGACATCTCCGCCTTGGCACTCTTCCTAGTGATGCAAGGCTAAACTCCGTTTTCTTCAGAATTCAAAGCATCCTCCAAGATTTCAAGATCACAGAACCATGGCACATCCTCCGTGAGCTTAACACCCTTGCGGATCAACAAGCTAATGCAGGCATAGAGGGAAAAATGGGTGACTTGTTGATCAATGGGACTTTGGGCTTTAATCCCATTCCCTAAAGCCCCCCTCCATTTAAATGCCTCTCACCTCAGCCCACCTCATAACAGCCACTTGTCAAATTCACTTCATGCGTCGGAGCTTCCACCCGTCTCCACAATTTATTACTCCTCGTCCAGACTTCAAACAAGTACCCTCTCCACAGTTCTTGGCTCGTGTATGTGGGATAGGTACGCTTTCAATGTCTGCGACGACAGGTTTCAGCAATCATCGGGGCGAGTGGTCGCGGCTATGGAAGGGACAGGTCGTAATGGCTATGTTCTCACGTGTGCATACAGGTTTACCTAGATTTTAATGTGCTTCTCGCACAACATTTGGTCAAGTGGTTATTCTGTTATTCTGCTATGCTTTCAACYAAAATATTGTGCCCTGCCAGCGTTGTTTTCCAAGTGCCCTCTTATCTGTGTTCCTATGGCACGTCACAGGTGTTCGTGCTCGGGTTCGCARCTCTCTCAACTCGAGCAGGAAGMCGACGACCTCCGAACTCTCTTCCAGGCAATTCATGCCCGCTTGAGCAGTCTTTCAACTCAGGTTCTCTCGACTYTCGAGCTAATTACCCAGCACACTTGAGCAGTCTTTCAACTCAGGTTCTCTCGACTCTCGAGCTAATTACCCAGCACAGGTAATCTCTTCACCAGTTCCAGGACGAATGTAGCGCTATCAGAGAGCAATTGGAGGAGCTCCAGTGCAGATTTACTCAATCCACAAGTTACCCAACAGTGATAGTTGGTTCAGAAGTGGTCTCGTCTCAGACTAGCTTCAACCGAATCCCCAACTTGCACTCTTTGGCCCCTGTGCCAACAATGGGCACTTCGGGTATGCAGGAATTGCCTCCTTTTGGAAAATGAAAGATGCAATGTTTCTACTGGCTTAACTTAGGGGTCTTTGTCAAAGTCTTTACTGTTAAATTTTTAGAATTTTGCTCTTCCCATGAGCACTTGGTCCTATTAGCATCTACTAGAAGACATTGCAGGCTGATATGGTCCCCTGTCGGCCGAATTTTTTGTAAAGAAATTTGAATTTCTTTGAACTCTTCTGCAAGCTCTGCCGCAGCCTTTACTTAATATAAAATCCCCTAGTTTCGGTTTTAAAAAATAATAACTATGAATATCTTCTATTTTATGGTCTTGGGAGTTATCGTTTTTTAATTATTAATTCTAATAAGAATATTAATATCAATACTAGTTATCGATATTAATATATATTAATATCAATACTAGTTATTATCGATATATCAATACTAGTTATCGATATTAATATAATATCAACTGGGGTGACAGGAACGGGATATCGATATTAATATAATATCAACAATACTAATTATCGATATTAATATAATATCAACTGGGGTGGCAGGAACGGGATATCGATATTAATATAATATCAACTGGGGTGGCAGGAACGGGAGGGTCATATATCGAACTAAGCTACGCTTCGAGTCTAGGTAGAGCCACTAATAATCAAGCCAAGGAGTATGCCCTTCTACAAGGAATCCAACTGACCAAGGAGAGGCAGATCCAGAAGCTCGTTATACTCGGAGACTCAAAGAATACCGAATACTTCTTTGAATACAATTAGATGTTTTAACCGAGGAGAGGCAGATCCAGAAGCTCGTCGGAGACTCGAAGAATACCGAATACAATTAGAGGTTTTAATCAAGAAGAGGCAGATCCAGAAGCTCGTTATACTCGGAGACTCAAAGAATACCGAATACAATTAGATGTTTAGATGTTTTGTTAAAAGATCTGCGTCAAAGGATGCTCAATTGAGCGCTATAAATACAATCAGATGTTTTGTTAAAGGATCTGCGTCAAAGGATGGTCAATTGAGCGCTATAAATACAATTAGATGTTTTGTTAAAAGATCTGCGTCAAAGGATGGTCAATTGAGCGCTATAAATACAATTAGATGTTTTGTTAAAGGATCTGCGTCAAAGGATGGTCAATTGGGCGCCATAGTAAGGAGAATAAGCCATAATCTTATGGCCACCTCCCAGGTCTCATTTCGCCATATCTTGCAGGAAAATAATGGACCTACTGACAACCAAGCCAACCTAGCCACGTTGGGCAAAAGGGACTCTCCGTGTTAATGGGAGATCCTCCTATTTCATAATTCCTTAATTAATGTTGATCACATCAGAACACATGCACATCAAACGGGTGGTGCACTCAAGCATGGGGATGGACGTCAGCCTGCCAGCTCAATGTTTGCCTCCATATGCCTACTTAAGGAAGGCCCGGCATTATGTACCCTTCACACACGATCGCACTGGGACATTTCAAGGGAGTGGGTTAATTCGGAGTAATCTTTCTTCCTGATTTATTTTCCTGGCGGGTTTTTTGGTTGTTTGTTTTTAAATTTTCGTCTAATTCAGAATTTTCTAATTCAGAATTTTGATAGATTTTTTGAGCATTTGATAGATTTAAAATGGAACAATCTAGAAATCTGATAAATTTTCTGAGCATTTGAGTTTATTTAAAATAGGGTGAAACCTCTGAAATAATGTTCTGAAATGCATAGAACTTTAATCCATGCGAAACTCAGACCACCCCTGAAAATTTAGCCAAATTCAACTCCGTTTTTTTACTGAAAAACAAACCCAAGAAAAAAGATGCTCCCAAATTAGCCTACTCCCTACTCCCATTTCAAGTGATTAGTAGCAGACTCGACTGGATGCAGGTAATGGAGATCGTGTGGCAGGCCGAGGATGCGACGTTTCCAATTAATGACAGATCGGTCGTCCTGGTTCACCCCCTGTTCACCCCCTGTTTGCCATCATGTTAGCTTGTGGCTGCTCGTCTAGGCGTGAGAGAAATCTTAAATTGTTCTAGCGCAGTCACTTCATCGTGGATTTGGGAAATCGGTTCGTTGACATGAAGGAAATCTTGGTCTTCAGACATGAAGGAAATTCTCAGGGTCTTCAGCGCCGGCACTTCAGCGTTGGTTTGGATTACGGGTGCATTGAGACCGTTGATTTTTCAGGCACGACCAGAACACAATTCTGACAGAGCTAGCCTGAGCGGCAAGCAACGACGGAGAAGTGGAATTGGATGCCTTAATGGTGGAATTGGCGTCTTAGTCAGAGGCTTCTTCATCTGGTCGGGGCCTCGGGACTGGGTTGGCCAATTGCTTGGCCAGTGTTTCTCATTCTTTTTGGGGCTCACTCCATTGGAAGTGGTTGTTAGCAGTCATAATGGAAAATGAAAAGGGAGGTGCACTGGAGCCCTCCCAGGGACAATCGAACGATTTGGAAGATTTATGGAGCTCTCTGCAACAACTCCAAATTACAGTTCAAGGTCTGTCCTCCCAGGTGACGTTTATTTTGGAAATTCGCATCCAGCAAAGCACTGTTATGCGAACAACATGATGAATTGGAAGCACTTTGCTCCCAATTGGAAGACTTGCAGGTTCAATCTGCATAGGCACCTCTGGCCCTAGAGACGGTCTCGACTGCAAAAGATTCTTACCCATCAGTGGAAAGCCCCATTCTTGATTTGAACCTTCCAAATGAACATGGACCCTCCTGATCATCCCAAGGCTTGTATTTGATGTTCTTTTTAGTTGTCCGCATACTTGGTAGGTATCTTTTTTAGAGTATATACATTAAGGTTTTGCAATGTATATTCTCCTCTAGGAGACGGGACTTATTTACGGATAGATAGGACTAGTATTTAAGGATAGATAGGACTAGTATCTTGCTGGAGTATTAGATTTTTGCCTTGCGTTTGGGCGTTTTTGGTTTTTTTAAGACATTGCAAGCTTCAGCCTCACCTTTTTTTTATATTAATACAAAATCTTTTTTTTATTAATACAAAATCTACCATCAAAATCTTTTTTTTATTAATACAAAATCTACCGGTTATTGTAAAAAAAATATTAATATCAAAAATAATAATACTATTTATTGATATTAATATTAAAAATATATTAATATCAATGAAAATAATACTATTTATTATTATTAATAATTTTAATATTGATAACTATTCATATTAATAATCAATTTTACTTTTTGTTTATCTTATTTGTCTTTTCTGTTTAATAATTTTTTTTTCTTTCCTTTTTATTTGATGAGGTCTATTCATCTTTTTATAAATAGTAATATTAATTACTAATGGTTTTTTTAAGTACAATCCTTCCTTATGTTGCCTTCATGGTATCAATATTAATATTATTAATAATATTTATATTAATTCATTTATTTTTATTAATATTAATATTAATAATTATTAATATGGTTATTTTTAAGATTAATTTTCAATATTAATATTAGCAATTTATATGGTCCTTATTAAGATTAATTTTTAATATTATTTTTAATATTAATATTAGTTATTAATATGAACAATTTATATGTTCAAAGGGGTTGGATTCAATGTTGGAGTTATTAATATGAACAATTTATATGTTCAAAGGGGTTGGATCCAATGTTGGAAAGCAAGGAGTTTTCACCATTGGTCAAGGTTCAATTTAAATGAGGGTTTAACCTAGAGTCATGGGGGCACCTTGATGTAGTGATCAAACATGTGGTTGCACCAAAAGAAATTATATTAAAAGTAGTCTCATGACCCATGCACACATCGGGGATCAAAACCCACCCCCATGTCCTTCAATATTTTAAGTCAAATCCCGCTAATGTGATTAATTTGGAGGGAGCTCATTCTATATGGTAACCTAGGTCAAAACTCCTAAAATCCAGCCATATTAAAAATTAATGTGATCCAAACCAAGTGATTTTGACGACTTAAATACCCTTGAGTCTCAATTTCTTAAACCACAAGCTAATCCCTCAAGTCACATATACATTAACAAACCAAAAAAAATATGAATAATCTATATTAATAATTATTAATATCCATTATTAATATATTGTTTTTTAATACCATTGTTTTATTGCCCTTTCAGTAGTTGTATTAACTATTAATACTAACAATTTTATAACTCTATTATCCCCTTTCTAGTATTATTTTTATAGTATTATCTCTTTTTTAAATTTTATTTTAACCTCTTTTATAGTTAATTTGTTATTTCTCTTGCTTTTCCTTATTCTTTTAGTATTATTTTTTGTTTTTGTTTTATTATTAGAGTTCTTTATTATTCTATTATTCCCTTTTATGTTCTTATTCATTTTCCTTTTAGTTATTAACTTTTTATTATTAATTCTAATGTTTTTAATCTTATTTCTTTTATGTTCTTATTCATTTTCTCTCTTTTTTAGTTATTAACTTTTTATTATTAATTCTAATGTTTTTAATCTTATTTTTTTTTATCGTTGGTATTATTAATATTATCTTTTAATATTTATTAATAATAGTATTAATAGTAATGGTTATGAATTTTAATTTTTAATGTTTTTAATTTTTTTTTTTATCGTTGGTATTATTAATATTATCTTTTAATATTTATTAATAATAATATTAGTATTAATAGTAATGGTTATGAATTTTAATTTTTAATGTTTATAGTTATTATCAAAAGTTATTAATATTATTATTAATAGTTTGTACATTAACTATTAACATTATGACTTGTAATTTTCCTTTTCCTCTTTTTTGTCGTTAATTTCTTTGGTGTTATTTTGGTTTTTATTTTCCTTTGCTTTTTAGGTCCTCGTAATTTTTGTGTGGCCAAAGACTTTAGTTTCTAGGGCTCATCTTTGCTTTTTCTGTATCAAAATAGCTTTGTTGTCATCTTCTCTAATCGACTTTTTGTTGTAATGATGGATCCAATTCTCGATTTGAAACATTGACACGAAGAATGGATATTGTGGATCTTTCGAAAAATTCTAGAAATGCACTTTATTGGACTCAACAACTTAATATAATACTTTTCACTTTTTCCTAAAGTGAGTTGCAAAATAGAGTTAGTCTTTAAAATATCTCGAACCACTTCTAGGTCAACACCACCTCGTAGTAAGGAAGGAATTTTGTACCAATCCAAGTTTGTCTTTGAATTCTTCAAGCTCCCCTTTTGCCAAGGGCTTGGTCAGAATATCAGCTACCTATTGATCTATGGGAATATATTGAAGCTTCATTGCTTCCTTTTGAATCCTATCTTGTGTTTAGACCTGGCATGAAACATTGGATTCTCAAAGAGTTTGATGCAACTCTTATTATCACATTAAATGACCGTGGGATCCAACTCTTGATCAAACAATCCCACAAGTAATTTGCGAAGCTAGATGGCCTCACAATTAGCATTACTAATTGTCATGTATTCCTCTTTTGTTAAGCTAAGTGCCACAAAATTCTTATTTATGCTAAACCAAGATATCATTGTTGAACCCAAGCTAGCGCAGCACCCTGCGGTGCTCTTCATGTATGCTATATTGCTTGCCCAATCTAAGTCTATATAACCCTACAACTTCACTTCCTTGTCTCCATGATCTTGATCCATGCTCCACTATGCCACTCAAGTACCTAAGCACATGTTTTGCTACTACCCAATGCTCATGCCTTGGCTCCACCATGAATTAGCTCAATGTGTTCACTACAAAACATATATCTGACCTAGTGTTGACCAAATACATCAAAGAACCTATTAGCTACTTGTACAACGTAGGGTCCACCAACTTTGAATCTGAAGTTGTCACCTTCTTCAAATTAGTGATCATGGACATGGTCATAGGTTTGCAATCCTCCATCCGAAACCTTTTCAGGATCTCCACTGCATACTTACCCTACCCAAGGAAAATCTCTCCCGATCTATATCAAACCTCCAACCCTAAAAAGTAATGCATCATGTCAATGCCCTTCATCTCAAACTCAATAGCCATATCTACTTTGCATCTTGCAATGAGCGTCTCTGCACCTGTAACATACAAGTCATCTACATACAACACCAAAATAAGCAAATCAATCCCAACAAATATATAAGTTAGGATATGCTTCACTTTTGGTGAAGCCCATACTCTACAGATAACCATCTATCTTGGAATACAATTCTCTTAGAGCATGTTTGAATCCATACAAGGTTTTCTTAACCCTGCAAACATGGCACTCCTTCACATTTACCTCAAATTCCTGAGGTTGCTTTATGTACACTTCTTCTACAATGATCCCATTAAGGAAAGATGTCTTCACATCCATCTGATGTATCATCCATCCCATAAATTAAACCAAACACATAAAAAATCTAATGGAAGTGTCCCTGGTGACTAGAGAAAATGTCTCCTCATAGTCCACTCGCTCTTTCTAGGATAACCCTCTCGCCACGAGCCTCGCCTTGAAATTCTCAATGCTTCCATTTGTTGCATGCTTGATCTTGTGGAGCCACCTGGAACTCACTACTAACATCCCCTACAATCTTGGCACTATGTCCCAAACATCATTCTTCATGATGGAGGTGTACTCCACCATGGCATCCAGCCATACTTGTTGGTCCACTGCCTCATGAAAGTTGAATGGCTCTAAATCTACAATGTTGTTCAGGCCATGTAGTTTGAAAAATTCTTTGAAGGTCTACTCTCTCTAAATGTGCTCCTAGGAGTCTTAACATACTCCTAAGCATCCTCAATGTTTGAGTGAACCATCGAGATCTCCTAACAGAACTGGAAGGAGTTGATGTCTCCTCCTCTTCACCTGAAGGCTATTGTCCTACGTTAGAAGTCACTCGTGACCTTGGCTCAACCTTCAAAGCTTCTTTCTCCTCATCCTCTAACACTAGAATAGACTCATGGGACTTCCTAGATGCAAAGTCTTCCTCAAAGTTTACATCCCTACTCACCATTGTCTTCCTTTGTTATGGAATATAGACCTCGTCGATCTTTGAAGTCTCACTGCAAACAACAAATAAACCCTTCGTGTTGGAGGGCTCCAACTTGGTCCTCTTCTCCACCACTACATGAATATAAACTGGACATCCAAAGATGCGGAAATTACTCACCTCTGGCTTCACACCAATGAATTCTTTCTTCGGTATCTTGTCTTCCAAGATCCTATGAGGACACCCATTATGGATGTTGTCACATACCCACTACTCAAAATCAAAATTTTGCTCAACAATCAAAATCCCCGAAGTCCTACGGGGCTTAGCACAGGCTAGCTCTTTCCTTTTTCCACCTCTAGGTGATTATAGTTCACAATTATGAGCCGAATCAGCACGGCGTCT
>JASDQU010374477.1:121070-142590 GCA_032191745.1 Picea mariana | reverse complement strand
GGTATGTAGAAAGCAAGGAAGGTCTTGATCCAACTTCTGTCAGTAAATTGATTAAAGGGTGGTGGAAGGAAGACCTGTGAGAAGGGAGAGCAAGACTGCCTCGGGCAACAAGCCTTCAGAAGCTTGAGGACGAAAAACTAGGAAGCCAAGATCCTCTTGGTCTAGAGCTTCAAGGAGCTGAGGGGTGACTCGACTGAATCCTTCAATTCCAAGTCGTTTCAACGCTGAGAAAATCACAAGAACCGATTAGAAACAATGCAACTATTACATTGATCCGACCTACATCATCCTATAACAGCCACGACTCGACTGGATCCTCCAATTCCGAGTTGTTCTAACACAGTAAACAAAGAGATGGAAGGGAAGTTGACATCCATAAAGTAAGAAATCTCAAATGCCTTACACATTAACCAGAGCGACCAGCGCTTCATCAAAAATTTACAATCGGGAGCTTTGCTCAACCATCGATGCTTTACAAAATACAAAGACTGAGTCTATTTACTCAGAAAATTCGCCTAACAGCACCGTGCTCAGTCATCCATGGCTTGGTGTCCTTTCAGCTGAATTCGGACGGGTATTCTTTGTCAGATGCCACCTTAACTGCGCATGGCTCCTACAGGAGGAGTAGCTGAGCCATTAAGTGCCGAGCTAGTGTGTGCAGACTTTCTCTGACTGGTCGAAGAATCGACATGGCTTCTTTAGAAAAATGGGTACACAGGACCCTCTCGAGCAGACCGCCTACCAGATTATCCATACTTTGCACTTAATGCCTGAGGAGAGGTTTCAACCACCCCTTCTCGTCTTCATTTACTCCAGGCGAAAACCAGGATCAAGGTCTGATCAGATGGCGCATGGAGATCACGATGATCCTTTCAACAACTAGACTCGATGCCTTTGGCCCCTTTTTCATGGCTCCTTTCTTTCCCAAGTGACCACGGGCTGTGACCCTGTGCCTATTCCCAAAATGCTTTCGGCGTTCGCAAATGGAAGGAGTTAATCCTTGCTTATTCATATCTACAATGAGCGAAACGCCGAGATGGCCTAATTGGGCGCCACACGTCCCTCTCAGATATGATGGCCCTGAAATTACTTGGTGATGCTACAGGCCCAGGTCCTAGACGCTCTCGGCACCTCGTGCATTGGGAATATGACATGCTATTCTTTTGTATTTTGAAGTCACGATGGGCGAAAAGGCGAGGAGCCTAATCGCATGCCAGGTGTCTCCTATGGATGAACGGCTGAGGCTGCTTTGCGATACTGTAGGCCCACCTCTAGGCACTTTCGACACTCTAGGGTTCGGGGTTTCGGGATGTGAGATGATGAGGGACTTTCACCCTTCGAACTCCCGATTGCCGATATGTCAACTAGATCTCGCACTATGTGTCGCGGGATCAGACGACCCAGATTCAGTCTCAGCATAAAGCCATTTTCTTTGACGTTATACATCGGTCAACTTTCTCTCCTCGAAATTTCGATGACCGTTGATCTACTCTTATGGATGGATCTGGGCTGCTGACATCGTAATTCCACCCGCCCGCTTGATTGGAAGCCTCAAAACGAGATTTTTTCTATGCTGCGCTCGGGCGCTTCTCGTGCGACTTGTAGACCCGAATAATTTTGCGCCTAGAACAAGAAATGTTGCTAACATTAGGCTCCATGGGGGATAGAGTCATCCCTGCGATGCTCTAAGAACTCATTCCGCAGCTTCAGTTCCTTGCTGTTGGGCTATGGAGTCAGGCTCAAAACATCCCACTGCTGAAAATACAAGCCGAAAAATAAAAGCAACAAAATAAAAATACATGCTCAAAGGAGCTTATTTATATACAATCCTAAACTAATAAAACACTTTACATGGGGTTAGGTGAAAGCAGACTTCCACCATAGCCAATCAAGCAACTTCCTAAAGGGAAGCCCTTTCTTTCTGTCGATGACCACCAGCGGATGGTGTAACCGTGATAGCAGAATGAGTACACTCTTCAACTTCTTCTCACAGGGTGAAGTTGATATGGAATAAGGTGGCTCCAAGGAATAAAGGACATGCCACTCCATGTATTCGCCGACAGGGTCATAGAATGAGTGGAAAATTTCGGAAAATTGGTGACAGGCAGCCTCCTCTGCTATAGAGTTGCTCACATGTGGTTGAATATATTTGATAAGCACAGGTGAGTGGACAACTAACGTAGGCTCATTGATCTCAGGCGGTAGCTGCTCGCTGACTGGCTCTGGAATGAAATATGTGCTTAGCTATTCCTCTGGTTCCTTTTCCTCTTCTTGGCTCTCCCCCAGGTCAGATTCGTATTCATCATAGATAGGGACCATGGGGTGGTTCTGCTTGCTGTCTGTCTCTTCAGTATATTTATAGTGATCAAATGTAGGATAAGCTTGTTTCTCATCATCACTATAATATACATCAGAAAGGGGTTTTCCTTCATTGATATGACCTTCCTCTAGAACAGTGATCCCGTCAAAAATTTGTTTCAAGGACAGTGGGACCTGCTGCTTCTGGCTGCTCATACATAATCCTTTTCTCTTCAATCCCAGGTAAAAATATATTGTGAGAAACCCCCTGGGGGAAAAGAGAAGAAACCTCTTCCACAACTAACTCCTCTTTTAAAAAAAAGGGGTCTTCATCATCATGAGCAGAGCTGCTAGGAACATCTACTTCAACCTGATATCCAAGTGAGTCATCTACCATGGACCACATTTGCTCTATAAAATCACAATTTCCACAAGAGGCATGTTGATCGTTATGAACATCTAAAAGAATAGAGGCATCTGATATGATGTCAGATGATTCCGTTCTAGGGATAACACAATTAATATCATTCAACACCTCCATATTTTCTTGGCAAATGCTTTCCTCCACACTAAAATATTCATCATGGACCTGGTCTTCAGGGCCAGCAGAGGCTTCATGAAGCGAAGAAAACTCCTCACAACAGTTTTCAAACAAGCAATCAGCTAGATAGTAGTCTTTACAAAATGAATTGAAAGTTGTATGAAAACCTGTTAAAGAGAGGATGCTCGCATAGGGAAGAGATCGACACCACTCAAGAGCAACTCCCTTCAATGAACACCTGAAGAGCTTAATCCGTACATCCTCATGCGTGATATTGTGTCGGTGAATAGCCTCATGGAAGTCCAGTAAATGCTCAGCTGGTTCCTCCCAACTTGTTGCATGAAATTCAGGGAGAAAATCTTCCCATTGGTCTCTATCAGGAAGTGCATTAGGAAACCCAACTATCAGGGAAAAGTCACAGAAAGCAAACCTTTGAGCCATAATTTTCTCCATATCGAACCAGTGGAGTCGCCAATCGATTCTCGAATCATGGAGTCACCAGGTGAAAGATGCGCAGCTTCAAATATGCCTGGTCCTTGTTCACCATCAAAGGCTAGATATTAACGTTGTCGTTACCCCAAGAAGCTTCTCAAGCTGAGAAAGCAGCCGTTGAAACCTTCTCGAGAAAGCTCCTCTAGGTTATCTTTCAGGTGTGCTAACAATAGCTACAGCTAAAACAATGAAGTGGAAACAATGGAGTCACCACAGTGGAGTCGCCAGGTGCACAGTAGCAATCTTTAAGGGCTCTGATGTCTTATGCACCTTCAGAATCAGAGGCTCATTGTCGTTCTGCCCAAGGAAAATCTTCAACTTCCTCCCCGGAAACGGTGCCAAAAATGTTAGTGTCAGAAGTCACTCCTGGATTGCTTGCAGGAGCAAAGCCCAACGCCCATCAGTTTTATGTCATGATTTGTTTAATGGGGTGATCAGATGGGTAAAGACTCAAGAAAATATAGCTTTAACTCGAGAAACTGGGCCTGGTATGTAGAAAGCAAGGGAGGTCTTGATCCAACTTCTGTCAGTAAATTGATTAAAGGGTGGTAGAAGGAAGACTTGTGAGAAGGGCGAGCAAGACTGCCTCGGGAAACAGGCCTTCAGAAGCTTGAGGATGAAAAACTCAGAACCCAAGATCCTCTTGGTCTAGAGATTCAAGGAGCTAAGGGTTGACTCGACTGAATCCTTCAATTCCAAGTCGTTTCAACGTGGAGAAAATCACAAGAACCGATTAGAAACAATGCAACTATTACAGTGATCTGACCTACATCATCCTATAACAGCCATGACTCGACTGGATCCTCCAATTCCAAGTTGTTTTAACACAGTAAACAAAGAGATGGAAGGGAAGCTGACATCCATAAAGTAAGAAATCTCAAATGCCTTATACATTAACGAGAGCTACCAATGCTTCATCAAAACTTTACAATCGGGAGCTTTTCTCAACCATTGATGCTTTACAAAATACAAATACTGAGTCTATATACTCAAAAAATTCTCCTAACAGCTGCGTGCTTAGTCATCCATGGCTTGGTGTCCTTTCAGCCGAATTCGGATGGGTATTCTTTGTCAGACACCACCTTAACTGCGCATGGCTCCTACAGGAGGAGTAGCTGAGCCATTAAGTGTCGAGCTAGCATGTGCAGACTTCCTCCGGCTGGTCGAAGACTCGACATGGCTTCTTTAGAAAAATGGGTACACAGGACCCTCTCAAGTAGACCACCTGCTAGATTATCCATACTTTGCACTTAATGCATGAGGAGAGGTTTCAACCACCCCTTCTTGTCTTCATTTACTCTAGGCGAAAAACCAAGATCAAGGTCAGATCAGATGGCACATGGAGATCACGATGATCCTTTCAGCAACTAGACTCGACGCCTTTGGCCCCTTTTTCACGGTTCCTTTCTTTCCCAAGTGACCATGGGCTGCGACCCTGTGTCTATTCCCAAAATGCTTTCGGTGTTCGCAAATGGAAGGAGTTAATCCTTGCTTATTCATATCTGCGATGAGCGAAACACTGAGAAGGCCTAATTGGGTGCCATGCGTCCCTCTCAGATCTGACGACCTTGAACTTACTTGGTGATTCTGCGGGCCTGGGTCCTGGATTCTCCTGGCACCTCGCGCATTGGGAATATGACAGGCTATTCTTTTGTATTTTGAAATCGCGATGGGTGAAAAGGCGAGGAGCCTAATCGTGCGACAGGTGTCTTCTGTGGATGAATGGCTGAGGCTTCCTCGTGATACTGCAGGCCCGCCTCTGGGCACTTTCGGCACTCCAGGGTTCAGGGTTTCACGATGTGAGATGATGAGGGACTTTCACCCTTCGAACTCTCGACTGTCGATATGTCGACTAGATCTCGCACTATGTGTCGCGGGATCGGACGAACCAAATTTAGTCTCAGCATAAAGCCACTTTCTTTGACGTTATACATTGTTCAACTTTCTAGCCTCGATATTTCGATGACCGTTGATCTGCTCTTATGGATGGATCTGGGCTGTTGACATTGTAATTTCACCTACCCGCTTGATTGGAAGCCTCAAAAGGAGATTTTTTCCATGTTGCGCTCGGGCGCTTCTCGTGCGACTTGCAGACCTGAATACTTTTGTGCCTAGAACAAGAAATGTCACTAACATTAGGCTCCATGGGGGATAGATTCATCCCTGCGATGATCTAAGAACTCATTCCGCCTTCAGTGACTTGTTGTTGGGCTATGGAGTCAGGCTCAAAACATCCCGCTGCTGAAAATACAAGCCGAAAAATAAAAGCAACAAAATAAAAATACATGCTCAAAGGAGCTTATTTATATACAATCCTAAACTAATAAAACACTTTACATGGGGTTAGGTGAAAGCAGACTTCCACCATATCCAATCAAGCAACTTCCTGAAGGGAAGCTCTTTCTTTCTGTCAATGATCACCAGCAGATGATGTAATCATGGCAGCAGAACGACTACACTCTTCAACTTCTTTTCACAGGGTGAAGTTGATATGGAATAGGGCGGCTCCAAGGCATAAAGGACATGCCACTCCATATATTCACCGACAGGCTCATAGAATGAGTGGCGAATTTCATAAAATTGGTGACAAGCAGCCTCCTCTACTACAGAGTTGCTCACATGTGGTTGAATATCTTTGATAAGAACAAGTGAGTGGACAAATGACGTAGGCTCACTGATCTCAGGTGGTAGTTGCTCGCTGACTGGCTCTGGAATGAAATATGTGCTCAGTTGTTCCTCTAGTTCCTTTTCCTCTTCTTGGCTCTCCCCCAGGTCAGATTCATATTCATCATAAATAGGGACCATGAGGTGGTTCTGCTTGCTGACTGGCTCTTCAGTATCTTTATAGTGATCAAATGTATGATAAGCTTACTGTTCATCATCACTATAATATACATCAAAAAGGGGTTGTCCTTCATTGATATGACCTTCCTCCAGAACAATGATCCCGTAAAAAAATTTCGTTTCAGGGATAGTGGGACCTGCTGCTTCTGGCTGCTCATACATAATCCTTTTCTCTTCAATCCCAGGTAAAAATATATCATGAGAAACCCCCTGGGGGAAAAGAGAAGAACCCTCTTCCACAACTAACCCCTCTTTTAAAAAAAAGGGGTCTTCGTCATCATGAGCAGAGCTTCTAGGAACATCTGCTTCAACCCGATATCCAAGTGAGTCATCTACCATGGACCACATTTTCTCTATAAACTCACAATTTCCACAAGAGGCATGTTGATCGTTATGAACATCTAAAAGAATAGAGGCATCTGATATGATGTCAGATGCTTCTGTTCTAGGGCTAACACAATTATTATCATTCAACACCTCCATATTTTCCTAGCAAATGCTTTCCTCCACAGTAAAAGCTTCATCATGGACCTAGTCTTCAGGGCCAGTAGAGGCTTCATGAAGCGAAGAAAACCCCTCACAACAGTTTTCAAACAAACAATCAGCTGGATAGTAGTCTTTACAAAATGAATTGAAAGTTGTATGAAAACATGTTAAAGAGCGGATGCTCATAGCGGGAAGAGATCAACACCACTCAAGAATAGCTCCCTTCAATGAACACCTGAAGAGCTTAATCCGGACATCCTCATGCGTGATATTGTGTCGGTGAATAGCCTCATGGAAGTCCAGTAAATGCTCAGCTGGTTCCTCCCAACTTGTTGCATGAAATTCAGGGAGGAAATCTTCCCATTGGTCTCTATCAGGAAGTGCATTAGGAAAACCAACTATCTGGGAAAATTCATAGAAAGAAAACCTTTGAGCCATAATTTTCTCCATATCGAACCAGTGGAGTCACCAATCGATCGTCGAATCATGGAGTCGCCAGGTGAAATATGCGCAGCTTCAAATATGCCTGGTCCTTGTTCACCATCAAAGGCTTGATCTTAACATTTTCATTAGCCCAGGAATCTTCTCAAGCTGAGAAAGTAGCCGCTAAAACCTTCTCGAGAAAGCTCCTCTGGGTTATCTTTCAGGTGTGCTAACAATAGCTACATATGAAACAGTGAAGTGGAAACAATGGAGTTGCCACAATGGTTTCGCCAGGTGCACAGTAGCAATATTTAAGGGCTCTGATGTCTGATGCACCTTCAAAATCAGAGGCTCAATTTCGTTCTGCCCAGGGAAAATCTTCAACTTTCTCCCCGGCAACGGCGCTAGAAATGTTAGCGTCAGAAGTCACTCCTGGATTGCTTGCAGGAGCAGAGCCCAACGCCCATTAGTTTTATGTCACGATTTGTTTAATGGGGTGATCAGATGGGTAAAGACTCAAGAAAATATAGCTTTAACTTGGGAAACTGGGCCTGGTATGTAGAAAACAAGGGAGTTCTTGATCTAACTTCTATCAGTAAATTGATTAAAGGGTGGTAGAAGGAAGACTTGTGAGAAGGGCGAGCAAGACTACCTCAGGCAACAGGCCTTCGAAAGCTTGAGAACGAAAAACTCGAAAGTCAAGATCCTCTTGGTCCAGAGCTTCAAGGAGTTGAGGGGTGACTCGAATGAATCCTTCAATTCCAAGTCATTTCAACGCTGAGAAAATCACAAGAACCGATTAGAAACAATGCAACTATTACAGTGATCCGACCTACATCATCTTATAACAACCACGACTCGACTGGATCCTCCAATTCTGAGTTGTTCTAACACAATAAACAAAGAGATGGAAGGGAAGCTGACATCCATAAAGTAAGAAATCTCAAATGCCTTATACATTAACCAGAGTGACCAACGCTTCATCAAAACTTTACAATCGGGAGCTTTTCTCAACCATCGATGCTTTACAAAATACAAAGACTGAGTCTATATACTCAGAAAATTCGCCTAACAGCGGCATGCTCAGTCATCCATGGCTTGGTGTCCTTTCAGCCGAATTCAGACGGGTATTCTTTGTTAGATGCCACCTTAACTGCGCATGGCTCCTACAAGAGGAGTAGCTGAGCCATTAAGTGTCGAGCTAGCGTGTGCAGACTACCTCCAGCTGGTCGAAGACTCGACATGCCTTCTTTAGAAAAATGGGTACACAGGACCCTCTCGAGCAGACTGCCTGCCAGATTATCCATACTTTGCACTTAATGCCTGAGGAGAGGTTTCAACCACCCCTTCTCATCTTCATTTACTCCAGGTGAAAACCAGGATCAAGGTCAGATCAGATGGCACATGGAGATCACGATGATCCTTTCAGCAACTAGACTCAACGTCTTTGGCCCCTTTTTCATGGCTCCTTTCTTTCCCAAGTGACCACGGGCTACAACCCTGTGTCTATTCCCAAAATGCTTTCGGCGTTCGCAAATGGAAGGAGTTAATCCTTGCTTATTCATATCTGTGATGAGCGAAACGCCGAGATGGCCTAATTGGGTGCCACGCATCCCTCTCAGATCTGACAACCCTGAACTTACTTGGTGATGCTGCGGGCCCAGGTTCTGGACGCTCCCAGCACCTCGCGCATCGGGAATATGACAGGCTATTCTTTTGTATTTCGAAGTCGCGATGGGCAAAAAGGCGAGGAGCCTAATCGTGCGCTAGGTCTCTCCTGTGGATGAATGACTGAGGCTGCTTCATGATACTGCAGGCCCGCCTCTGGGCACTTTTGGCACTCCAGGGTTTAGGTTTTCAGGATTTGAGATGATGAGGGACTTTCACCCTTCGAACTCCTGACTGCTGATATGCCGACTAGATCTCACACTATGTGTCACGGGATCGGACGACCCAGATTTAGTCTCAGCATAAAGCCGCTTTCTTTGACGTTATACATCGGTTAACCTGCTAGCCCTGATATTTCGATGACCGTTGATCTGCTCTTATGGATGGATCCGGGCTGCTAACATCGTAATTCCACCCGCCCGCTTGATTGGAAGCCTCAGAACGAGATTTTTTCCATGCTGCGCTCGGGTGCTTCTCGTGCGACTTGCAGACCCGAATACTTTTGCGCCTAGAACAAGAAATGCCGCTAACAAAACAGATGCGATAATAACAATAGCATACGAAAATTGCCCATAAATGTGCCAGGTGATCTTGACGATGCATGGAATGTGTTGGGAGATCATCAAGATAGGGTTGCACAATGTGCTTAATATCATGAAAAGTGTAATACATAGCACACTGAAAGGTCGCACCAATGTTCTTGAGACCAAAGGGTAATTTTCGGTAGGCAAAGGTTCCCCAAGGGAAAATAAAAGCAGTCTTGTGTTGATCTGCTGGTAAAATATTAATTTGATTATAATCGAAGAAACCATCCATCAAGGAGAAGATTTCACTCTTGGCACATTCGTCAAAGATCTAGTCGACGAAAGGGGTAGGATAATTGTCCTTAGGACAAGCCTTATTTATGTCCCTATAATCTATGCAAACATGGATCGTACCTTGTTTCTTATTCACCGGAATGATATTGGATACCCAATCGGTCAAATCTAGCTTTAAGAAGTTTTTCAACTTCAAGCTTGATAGCAATGACTTTACGTGGATGGACTGGGTGAAGTCTCCGTCGAACGGGTTTAGCATTCGGATATGTCCTAATCTCGTTCAAAACAATATCAGTATCAATACCCGACATTTCTTCATAACTCCAGGTGAAAAAGTCATGGAATTCTTGGAAAAGGGATTTATACATTTGGACCTCGTCAATAGAACATGAGGCATCGATATGAACATTTTCCATGAATCTGGGTTTAATCGATATGTCAAGAGGGATGGTAGGTGAAATGTTACTCAAGTTCCCATCGTACAAGACATCATGTGTGACTCGGGAACTGAAGAAATAACAACAACGATCGACGGAGCCGAAATCCATTGGTAGCTCTCTATGGTATCACTTTCTAGGAAAAGAATGGAATGATGATGTTCATCGTCCCATGGATTACCTTCCATAGACATGACTGACATGATCATCTCATTAGTAGAAAATATCATGTGGAATAGATCAGGAGATGAATCACAGAGAGAAGGAGGAGAGGGGGTTGTCGATTGAATAGCTCGATAAGCGGATTCGACCCGACTTAAAGGCATTTTTTCACCATGGCTAGGTACTACCCATGGGTCATATGACTCAAGGGTTTCATGAACAGTGGTTGAGATATGTTAATTGAGGCAACAAAAGGAGGGGGAATATCAGGTGGTGGGATTGGAAATGTACCCATAAAAGTTGAATCTTTCAAAAGACCCACTCTGACATTCTCGTAACCGGGAGGTGTCTTCAAGATAAAGGGAACGTTGCTAGTACAGGAATCAGAATTAAAGAATGCCAGTTGGTCAACAGTAACGACCTTTCCTTGGTGTGGGAATCTTAACACATAGAAAAGGGTAGACACAAATGCACGCATGGAATCAATCCAGCTATGTCCAAGTAAAAGGTTATAATCAAGAGGTGCATCAAAGACCTCAACCTCAACATTGACCGATTTACCTTCCAACGTAATAGACAATGAAAGAAGAACGCCATAAGGTTGAAAACCCGTACCATTGAAGGACTTAAGTGCATTATGTGATTTGGTGAGGGAAGGAGAGCCAATAGCTTTCCAACAAGTAATGGACATAATGCAAGTCAAGGCTCCTTCATCAATAACAGTTTTATAGATATTCTTGTTTTCAACAACAACTTGGATCTGAAATGCTAACTGAGGAGGAAGCCTTGGAATGTGATCTTCCAAGTCAAAGATTATTAAATTGGTATCCATGGGATCAATTCCACCAATGGCCTTTAACAGTGCCTTCCGTTGAGTAGGACAACTTTGAAGGACTTCGATAGATGACATTGCAGAGGGTGCTTGCACAAGGTCTTCCATAATAATATTGTTTTGGGTAGCACATGCGTGAGGATTGAACGTAGAATTTTAAACAACGACCTTGGGAGGAGGGTGAAGAACTGTATCAAGACCCGGTCTTTTGAGGTGAAGAGGACCGTTTGGAGGTGAAGTTGGAGGAGAAGTTTGGACCGACGAAGGTGTTATATCATCAACTTTCTCTTTTGACGGAGAGTAATCTTTGGCTCGAGTTGCGACTGCAACTTCGTTCTTCTTAGATTCACCAGTACACATAAGGACATAAGATGATGTAGAAGGAGAATATTGGTCATGAATGACCAGTTGGGCCTGTTGATGAGAAGGGAAAGGTTGTGACAAAACCACAGGTGTATAATGCTTCCCAGTCCCTTGGAGTAACTTAATAACCTCAGCGCGTCTCGGATAATATTTCGTGTAATGATCATCACCACAAATAAGGCAAGGGTAATGAGGTTTACATTTATCTTTCTCATCATCGGTCTACGTTTTGGCTTTATCATATTGTGGATTATTATTCTTATCCTCCTTATTCTTACCCTTCCCTTTATTTTTATTTTGATTCTTCCTGGTAGGTGTGGATTGAACCGAATTAACTTCAGAAGTCTTAATGGTGGAAGGAGTAGGAGTAGGAGTATTTTGTACATTAGAATTATTAGATTTGGGATTGGTGTGACCGGCGTGCGTAGACCAAGTCTCGACATGAAATGTTCCAATCAGACCATCAACAACATCAGAATCTGCTGGAGGTGTTGGGGTATGATTTGTGGAAGGACGAGGATCATCAGGGATCAAATCGTAAAGTGTCCACGTTTGCGAATAAACGAGATCTAAATACTGAGCACGACTGATCGCCTACTCTTCGATGACAACACCACCCATGGCAACATCATGAGCTATAGGTCCAATGAGTGATTTGGTAAACCACTCAACCAATAGTTGATTAGGAAGAGGAACTTTGATTTAACGTCTTCTCCTCCTCCACTCATGGATGTGATCATAAATATGAGTGGACAAGGATTTTTTAAAAGAAATCAAAATTTTGGTTCTTGTCTCGTATCAAATTGGCAACTGGGAATGTGTCAAAAAGGCCATGGCTAGGGTGTTAATGTCATTAAAGAAACCTCATGGTAACTCAATGTACCATTTTTCTACCGAACCCGTGAGAGTTCGTTGGAAAAGTCATAATCTTATGGAATCATCCATCAAGGATTTGGATGAACACCATAGATGAAAAGTCATAACATGATTATTCAGGTCCTCTCCTGATCGATCGTCAAACTTGGGAATGTCAGAAAATAGTTTGGTTGGGATGACGGGCCAATAGGGAGAGTGTAAAATAGGATCATTCAAAATCCTAGACAAATCCAGTAAATCCAAAGTGGCAAGAAAAGACAATTGTCTATTCACTTGAGGAAACTGATAGTTCTGAGGGGGAAGCCCCATAGGTATACCAATAGGGCCATAAGAAGTCTGGAGATAATTAGACAATCCTGATAGATTCGATTGTGGAGGATTTTGAGGCAAATATTCAACAGGGTTGGGTTGATTAGGTGTGTTCCCTTCATATTAGAGAAGCGAGTAAGATCCAAACCATTTATATGCCACCTCATCTTCTAGAAGATCCCCTTCTAGAACTTTCATGAATTTTGAATTTTCCTTGGATTTTGACATCGTCGCACCCTAGCTATAATACATCCTGCGGAGACGTCGCAGTCCAACTCTAGAGTAGGGAGCAATGATCAGGCATCGTCACACACTATGCCTTTTGTAGCCTGTGACAATATTCTTTAATAGGGTTTTTGAGAGGAGAAAGTCAATCACTTTCCTCATGGAAAAAGACTCTTTTTGGGAACATGAACACATGTTTGTCAATGGATCACTAGGGTGATAAAAATAATATATAACGCACTTCTAGTTCAAGTAGCTTGCATATTTAATTATTTCCAGAGGGATAAATGTCCCTACACACTACCCCTTGTCATCATCGATTATACAATTCTTGCTATCACCATGAATGATAATCCATTCCAATGCTTTTAAGAAAATAAAAACTAGAGTGATATATGAAACCACATGCAACCAAGAAGAATGAATGTTTGGGAAAACCCCATCATCCATTTCTCCAATAGCAAGGTCACTGTGTGGTGTCGAATCAGGGTAGTCTTCACCCCTATTTTTAATGAATAATTTGTTTTGTGAAAACAATGAAACTTTTGTTTCGGTTGTCGGCTCAATGTCTCTGTATAACGGTGGCTACAAAAGAACCTTCTTTAAAGGAAATCTAATTATTGGCTCTGATTTCTTTGTTAGTTTTTCTACCTTTTCTAGTGCTAGAGTGGATTCTTCTACTATCTCTTTACCTTTTCCTTTCAAAAACTATCTCGTGGAGTATATTCTCGATAACATTGTTCCTATAATGAAGGAAAACATTGATATAATTATTTATGGAACATAATCAATCATTTGAGTCACAATTTTAAATGAAAGGGGTGATGATGAAGCACTATGCGTGAACCTACAAAATAAGACATTTAACACAATTGAGTATGATTATAAAACACTTTCTAGAGTCGAGGATGTAGAGAATTGAAAGCAAACTATTACTTTTACGATTCAAAAATGCAAATTGATAAGTGGCTTTAGAGAACAATTTTCTTTGTGACAAACTTTCAGACATCAAAATGAAAATGAGGTAAATGATTATCTGAGCCAAAATTTAAAGGATCAAGGGCCATATATAGAACAAAATATTGATCATTTTGATCATATCCTACAAATATTTTGGTTTAAATTCTACCTTTAATTGTTAAATTCAAATTAAAAGAGATTTGATGACCAACAACAAGCAACTAAGTGACTTTCTATTCATTTCGGGACTTTTGAAAGTCGTATCTTTTGACATGCTTCCCTTCACTTGTTAGGATTTAGAAGTAAAGTGTATAGAATGTTTAAAAAATTGTGTTATTGTGGCACATTTTCACCAAACTCTGAAATCATATTCATAGAATATTCCTTCACTTCATGAATGTTCTTTCCTTCACTCATCCGAACTCAACAGAAAATGTATTGGAACCCTTTAAAGAATTTTTTTTAGCACTTCTTCACAAAACCTTTGAAAGAATATTCTAGGAATATTCTTTCGAGGTTTAAAAAAAATCCGATCAAGATCATTTTCAATTGATTGTCGATTTGACCATCTGTGCACTTCAGTTTCCTTATTGAATGTCGGTAAGAATGTATTACGTTTGAAAAATTGTCAAGGTATAATGAAAAGGTGACCACTCAAATATGCATCGAGACTTGACAAAAAATAAAATCAACTATCGACACTTGGAGAAAACTTGCTACTAGTTACTTTTTTGCTGACCCCCTATAAGCTTATTGACCTTCAGGAGAAAAGTGTTCATCAACATCGGGACTTAGGAGAAAAATAATTGTTCATAGTTTTTTCCTGATCACCGGTGGGTCTATCGATTCTTTAGGAAATAATACATTTTCTTGTGTTCTTTCATGTATTTGATTTGTATTTGTTTTTCTCAAAAAATTATTTTTTTTGTTCTTTCTCAAATTACTATATTTTTGGGTCTTTTTAGGGAAACAGATGCATAATATTCCTTAAAATAAAATATGAAATGGTGAAAGATAAAAAATCGATAACTATAAGTAGTGATAACATTCTCAAAAAGAAAAAGTGGTACCCAAAAATACTAAAAATTATAGGGCCTGTTGTGCACTAAAAAAATGGTGATTCACTAGATGTGACCAACCTCTCTTCTTGTACCTTAAATCATAACCAAAACAATTTGAGTGATATAGACTTGGATAATCATTAGAAAATGAAAAACACCAATATGTTCTTCTATACGTCGTTCATAAATAATCCTTTTCCTTGTCATGGGGATGCAACACTGGCCTAAACATAAGAGATGAGTCCTTTAAATCACTAATCTGTCTTTTGAGTGGGAAACCAAATTGAAACCAACCTCTAATGTTAGGGAATTAGTTTTTTATAATATCGAGGTAACCCTATCATTCTTCTAGTGTTTCTCTGTTGCAAGTGAGTGTCTGTATCCACGACAAAGTCACCCCAATATCACAAACTTTGTGTCGCTGCCAACGAGTGTCCATAGGCACAACATGGATATATTCATTTCATCATTGGTACATGTTCTATAAATTTCTTTCTCTTGATTTCCCCCCATTATTTTTTTATTTTCATTTATTTATTTATTGATTTTTTTTTTCTTTCTTTCAAAAGAGTAATTAATTCGAGGAGGAACATGTACGAACAATGTTAACCCATTGAGGATGATATGTGTTATTTAAGGGATGAATCAAGCCTCCCCCTTAGGATTTAAAACTCATATATTCCAAAAGAAGCAAGAGACTCCTCAATTCCCCTTCATCATTTAGACCATGATTTCCAAACAATATAAATTTTTGATCTCTTCTTGTTAGACCATAGTCATTTCCTCCATTGACATGTTGCAACATCGATTTGTGATGGTTCATCACACTTATCCTAGAAATAGTCGGTCAGGAGATCGACCATATATCTTTTGATATTATGGTAGCTGCGGGAGATATTTACCTCCACGTGTAAACCTGACGAGGATAGAATACTCTGAGAAGCGAGAAGAAACCCTAATGAGTTGGCTAATAACCCTTGAAGACTTGTCGGCTCAAGAAGATAATTCATATTAGGTTATTAGCCTCCAAGAGAAGAAGTCGACCAGAAATAATAAATATATACTGAATAGACAGATACCCAAAATGAGAAGTTGGCCCAGGCAGTTAGCCATAATTAGTATAAATACAGGAGGCCACTTCTCATTATGGCAGGCAGTCTCAGAATTGTAGAGAAACAACTTGTGTGCACTCCAATGCCCATTCTTGTGCGCAGGTTTGAGGAGAGCTGCCATTGCAGCTGCTGTAGGTAGCAGATCACATTTGGCTTGGACTATCTCTTGGTTAGGGTTTGGAACATCTGATCATCTCTTGTTGGTGCGCTATCCTTGGGGAAAGGTGCACTACCCTTTGTTTGGCTAGCTAGCCTAGGGTTTGCTTCCGGAGTGATTCTCTGTCAAGGTTAAGGTGCTCGAAGGGTGGCTTCGACCTATGGTTGGGTGAAAATAGAGATAATTTCAACGGTAAAATGAGCACATCCATTATATTCTAACAGGTTATGGGCCCACACCTCCTTCATTCAGTCTAACCCCTGGAAGGAAACATAGCCAGAAGGATATTAAACTCGTTGAAGAACTGCCACTAGGGTTTCTAGTAGGAGTAATCACCAAAGAACTGCATTTAGGGTTACTAGAAGGTACAGTTGGAGAAACCCTAATCCTCTCGTTGAGACACCTTAACTAAAGATATTGACCTAATCTCTAGACAGATCAATGTGCTCTAGCCTAGCACATCTCTTGGTACTCTCAGCAAGCCAAGACGTCAAGTTTGAGTTTGTGGTCAAATCTAGGGTTTGACCAAGTCAAAGCAGCCATGAATTATTCTATGAAGTCAGAGAACAATTTAGATGGAGCCTATAACTTCAGAGCATGGAAGACAAGGATTGACCTCATCCTTTCCAAGAATAAAGTGTTGGATATCGTGAAAGGAAAGATCGTGGAACCAGAATTTGAAGAAGAAGAAAAAGAAGGAACCACTGAACGTTGTAGTTATGGAGAAGTTCAAAGATGGTGACATCAATTCCATGAGTATCATAGTGGAATCTATAAAATACCACTTGATACACTACATCTCCCATCTTGACTCATCGAAGAAGATGTACGGTGCCCTAACAAATCTCTTCTCGGTTAGAAACATTGGACAAGTTATGAGTCTGAAGAATGAGCTCCGTTACATGAAGATGAATGATGAGGACAACATAACATCATACTTTGTGAGGATCTCCCAGTTAAGAGATCAACTACAATATATTGAAGATATCATTTCATAGAAGGAATTGGTAAACATAGTACTTAATGGTCTTCCCAAGACGTGGGATGCCTTTGCCGCAAGCATGAACACAAGAAAGGAGTATCCTACATTTCAAGAACTTTGGACTTGCTGTACTCAAGAAGAATCCAGGATCAGTGCAAAAGAGAAACCCCAAAAGAAGTATGATGATCAAGCCTTCACAACAAGATTCAAGAATTTCAGGAACAAAAGGAAGTTTGGCTCAAGAAGGAAGCCAAATCAAGAGAAAGACATTTTTGAAATACAATGCTTCAACTGTTGAAAGTATGGTCACTACAAGAATCATTGTCCTGAGCTAAAGAAAAGAAAGGAGAAACACGAAGCATCATTTGCCGAAGAAAAGGAATCTACAAAGAAGACTATGCAGGATGAAAGAGACTTCTTCTTCTAAAGGTAACAATACTCTTCTTATTCCTTGTAAATATCTTGTTTGCATCGTCTCTGTACATATCTTGTATATCTATCTCTTAGAAGATAATATGTTCCAAGAATAGTTGTATCGATGGAAGAACAACAAGATAAGGATTGATATCATTATATAATACATGAAAGAATGAAATAGATCAAGCAAATCATATGGAATCTATTGCAAGATAAGACGAATAAATAATGAAGAGACTTAGAAGAAGCAAAGACATAAATAAGTCAGTAATCAAGAGGAAATTGGAGAAAGACTTATGATGTTTTTTAGAAGACAACAAGATGAAAGTGTGGACTCTGTTAAACAGAGAGAGACAATTATATATTGCAGATGACAATAAGGATGCAGACGAAAGCGTGGACTTTGTTAGATGGAGGGATCCGATTATATGCACTCATACATGAAGCAAGGATTAGGAGGGAGATAATCCTATGATCCATTGAATATGATGAAGTATATATCCATGGTAGTAACCATGAAAGATAGTATGTGCTCAGTTCAACCTCAGAAGAAGTCTTCTTCGAAGAGAATCCTTAAAGTATCCTTGGTTGTCCATCCAGATCTGTGATCCTATGATGAAAGAAAGAAGTGGAATCTTTAGGGCATGGAATCTATAAGAAACTCCATGGACCCAAAAGCTAAAGAAAAACATGAGGAAGAACATGAATATTCCAAGAAAGAAGAGAAGCCTGAACAACTAGTCATTGTATCGAGAATCACAACATTACCATCCTAATATGAAAGAAATCAAGCAGAACTGAAAGTTGTGACAAAGAACAATGTATGGAAGAGTTATGAATGAAAGCATTGCAAGATCCATAACAAGAGGTTCTCCCAGATGGAGGGAGAAGACTACGATTGCTCGTTCCGGTAAACTAGACATACCTCTACATGAGTCATTATATCATCCCTGGGTTGGAGTGCTACATCAAGATGAATGCAAAGACTATTCTCCATAGTAATTAAACAAAGAGCGTATGAAGAACAACCTCAAGAGTTTGAGGCATACTAGAAAGAGATCCTTGTATGAAGATGGAAGAAGATAACTTGGTGAAGAGCCTCCAATGCACAACATAAGCGTGGTGAAGATTCTCTATAACAAAGACATTGTATCAAGATGATTACTCAGTAGATCAAATCTCATGATGATAGAAGAAGTGCCACATGGATATGTTCCAGTGTTCCAACAATGATATACTTTATTGATCAGAACTACATGAAGCCTTCAGAGAAAACCAGTGCTCCAAAATGAAGTACATTTGAAATCAAGCATTACATTATCTGTGATAAAGTTCAGAAAGGAGAAAGAGGTTCTCCATTACATATCTCCACAGATGAGAAGATAAGAAAACATTTTGGTAAAGCTTCTGTCCAAAAATGGAGAGTTTGCGTACTCAAGCTGGAGCTCGTGGAGACGACTTCTTTATTGAAAAAGGAAGAGATGACTCCCAGGTTGGGAGGGAGCATTGATATGTATTGATATATGGACAATCATTTTTCAGTTCGAAAAATGGTCCAGGATGAGCAGTTTCCTTTCTAGTTCGGAAAGTGGATTGAGATTTCTAACAGACAACGATTTCTCATTGTGGTTAACATGGGAAATGGTCCAGATTGTTGATGTATCATAGACAACGACTTCCCATTGTGGTTAACATGGGGAGTGGTCTAGGGAAGTCTCTCTTCTTAAGGGTTACTCAAGAAGACTGGCCCGCCTCGCTGGACAATGATTTCTCATTGTGGTTAACATGAGGAATGGCCTGTTTTGGAGGTTGATACAGGACAATATTTTCCTCTTGTGGTTAACAGAGGAAATGGTCTGAACAATCATTCCTTAGGGTTTATACATTCTCTCCAGGGTGCACTTTGATTAGTGTAGGAGGAATGGCTCAGGGTGGGGAATGGTCCAGGCTCAGTGATCAAGGACATGCATTCCTTAGGGTTTATACATTCTCTCCAGGGTGCACTTTGATTAGTATAGGAAGAATGGCCCGGGGTGGGGAATGGTCCAGGTTCAGAAATCAGGATAGTTATTCTTCCTTGCTTGAGAAGAATAGTCCAAATAGCTCATCATTGATGTTTTACCTTTTGAGGGCAGATATTCTTTCAGATCTCATAGGTGTGAGTGAAAGATTGGCCCAAATGATTCAGTTTATATCATAACATTGTTTCTGTGTAGGTTGATATCAGATGATTGTTATGAAGATTGTATGACAATAGATGTATACTACTGTGGTGGATATGTTCCACTGTTTGATCAAGTACTTGTTTGTTAATTGGTGTGGTAGTGTACCACTGGATTGTAGTTATGTACTACTATGGATAGAGATAGCTGTGTTCTATTTTGTTATGATTTCCTTGAAGACTATCGACAATTTATTGGAAATAATTATCATCCAAATGAATGATGAACAAAGATTTTCCAGACATAAAATGGTTCTGAACATTTACTCTTCTAGATTAGATGAATGGCTCTTGTATCACTCTATGGAGTGAGAATCATGTCTGATTACTCAGATAGAGTATGGTTTCGAGAGATGATGCAACTGATGATGATGATGGTTCTCATGATCTAGTCATGATCTAGTCTATATAACTATGTTGATGCTACCGGGTGAATGGTATTTTTTGTGCTCAAGAACATTACCTGTAATACCTCCCTAGCTAGGAGGGAGTGTTGATATTATGCTAGATGTAGGAGATATTTACCTCCACGTGTAAACCTGACGAGGATAGAATACTCCGATAAGTGAGAAGAAACCCTAATGAGTTGACTAATAACCCTAGAAGACTTGTCGTCTCAAGAAGATAATTCATATTAGGTTATTAGCCTCCAAGAGAAGAAGTCGACCAGAAATAATAAATATATACTGAACAGACAGTTATCCAGAATGAGAAGTTGGCCCAAGCAGTTAGCCAGAATTAGTATAATTACAGAAGGCCAGTTCTCATTCTAGCAGGCAGTCTCAGAATTGCAGAGCAACAACTTGTGCGCACTGTAGTGCCTAGTCTTGTGCGTAGGTTTGAGGAGAGATGCCATTGCAGCTGCTACAGCTAGCAGATCACGTTTGTCTTGGACTATCTCTTGGTTAGGGTTTGGAACATCTGATCAGCTCTTGTTGGTGCACTATCCTTGGGGAAACATGCGCTACCCTTTGTTTGGCTATTTAGCCTAGGGTTTTCTTCCGGAGTGATTCTCTGTCAAGGTTAAGGTGCTCGGAGGGTGGATTCGGCCTATGGTTGGGTGACAATAGAGATATTGTCAATGGTAAAATGAGCACATCCATTATATTCTAACAATATCTACATGAGTCGGTCGAGTAGTCGAAAATCTTGTCGGTTGCACAGTTGACAAACAATCGAAGACAGTCGGTCAATGGATCGAGCAATCGACTACGAATTGGATGCATGGACAACCAGTTTAGGCATCCTTGTCATGCCGATTAGACAACATGTACTTGACGAGGTCAACTATAACCATCGACGGTTATACATGGACAATATATTCCCTATTCCAAGGAAGTTGGTTAGATCTTGAAGCTATAAATAGTAGACCTGATGAGCCATTTTCAACAACGCATGTACAAGAGTTGTATGTTGATGTTGAACATCGCTCTCATGTTCAATATGCATTGTGATGTTCTGATCACAATTCCCTATGCTTAAGTTTAGTAACGGTGTCTTTAGACACCACCTTTATCTTTGAAACTTATCCTCTTCGATTATATACAATTATGTTTATCTATTTTGCATCAAGTTACACCTTCTCACCAACATGGTATCTGAGCAAATGGTTGTGACATCTCCTATTTTCCACAAATCATGCCGAGTCATATTTGTTGTGTGATTGAATCTATGTTGGTGATTTACAAGCTATAAATTGTGGAAACAAATTCAATCTGTCTAGATATCGAAGATGGCTTTGAAGATCGATCATGTAATATTGAATGGGTCAAATTATGTGGTATGGGAACCAGGCATGGAAACCATACTAAAGAGTAAAAGACAATGGAAGTATAT
>JASDQU010374477.1:106149-120495 GCA_032191745.1 Picea mariana | reverse complement strand
GTGTATGTTTGTTCATTTGTTCATTTCTTATTTACTCTACAGTTATTGGATGATAATGCTTCATTGATATAACACTTGGATTATATGGTTAAAAAGGATTAAATTGCTCTATTACTAATTCACCCCCCCTCTCAATAATCCAACAGGTACACCAAATCTAGTAATTATATGATTCAATATGAACAAGGCTACAATTTTCCTGGTGTTATCAAATGTAGGCACCACCTCGGCCCATTTAGTGAAATAATCCATAGCTACAATGATGTATCCATGACCCCGACCGAGTGAGGGTTACATGTCATGAAGTCAATGCCCCATTTGGCGAATGGACCAACAAAAACTACAGGGTGTAAGGGAGCAGGGTGAGATTGGATCTTGTTGTTATAAGTTTGACAAGCGTGGCATTTCTGGACAACAGTAATGCAATCCTTAAAAAATGAAGGCCAAAAATAACCAGCTCGTAAGATCTTCTGAGTAGTGGCATACCCAGACATATGACTACCACATGCTCCATAGTGACAATCATTCAAAGATTTCTCATCTTCATCGTAGGTGAGACGTCGTCGAAAAATGGAATCAATACCACAACAATAAAGGTTATTACCAAGGATGATGTATTGGCGGGCTTGATACCGTGTACAAAGACAAGTTGTAATAGATAGATCATGCCAGAAAGTTTGAGTCTAGAGATAGATAATAATATCTATGTACCATATGTCATCAAAACTAATCAGAAAAAGGGATTCATCAGGCAAGTAATCCTCTGCCACATTTTATGTCTTAGTAGAGGGAAGGTCACATATCAGTTTGACAAAAAACAAAGATTTCTTTGACTTAGCACGTTCAAAATACAAGTGAAACTCATGGAGAATCACTATCCATTTGGAGTACTTGTCCCATAGAAATTTTCGAGTAAGGATATGTTGCATGGGGTTGCAGTCAGAAATAACAGTGGTTCTACGTAATAAGATATAATGACGAAAACGTTGGATAGCTTGAATAGCTACCAAGGCTAGTTTCTCCACATGTAGGTATTTGGTATCGGTAGTCGTAAGATTTCAACTCAAATTTTATCACATGTTCATCATGTGAATCATCCTCTTCGACTAGGACCATAGAAATGGTAGAGTCCGAAGCAGATAAGTAGAGGAATTAATCTCAGCTATAGTCAGGAGGAACCAATAATGGTGTACGGGTTAAGGAAAGTTTCAAAGCTTCAAAGGCTTTGTTTGCAGTATCGTCCCATACAAAATTGTAACCTTTCATGAGTAGTCGAGTGAATCCTTTCGTCAGTTCAGCATAATTGGGGATGAAACGACGAAAAATGTTTTCCTTCCCTTGCAAAATTTGGAACTGGCATAGAGTGGAAGGAGTAGGTAGATTACGAATAGCCTCAACCTTCAAAGGGTCTACCTGAATCCCATGTATAGACAGAATGAAACCAAGAAGTCGGTCAGATTCCACACCAAAAAAACATTTGTGTGGATTTAAACAGATGTGATAATAACGACAGCGTATGAAAATGGCCCGTAAATGTGCCAGGTGATCTTGATGATGCATGGAATGTGTCGGGAGATCATCAAGATAGGGTTGCACAATGTGCTTAATACCATGAAAAGCATAATACATAGCACACTGAAAGGTCACACCGGTGTTCTTGAGACCAAAGGGTAATTTTCGGTAGGCAAAGGTTCCCCAAGGGAAAATAAAAGAAGTCTTGTGTTGTTCTACTGGTAAAATATTAATTTGATTATAATCGAAGAAACCATCCATCAAGGAGAAGATTTCACTCTTGGCACATTCGTCAAAGATCTGGTCGACGAAAGGGGTAGGATAATTGTCCTTAGGACAAGCCTTATTTATGTCCCTATAATTTGTGCAAACATGGATCGTACCTTGTTTCTTATTCACCGGAATGATATTGGATACCCAATCTGTCAAAACCAGCTTTAAGAAGTTTTTCAATGTCAAGCTTGATAGAAACAACTTTACGTGGATGGACTGGGCGAAGTCTCCGTCGAACGGGTTTAGCATTCGGATATGTTGTAATCTCATGCACAATAATATCAGTATCAATACCTGGCATTTCTTCGTAACACCAGGCGAAAAAGTCATGGAATTCTTGGAAAAGGGATTTATACGTTTGGAACTCGTCAATAGAACATGAGGCATCGATATGAACATTTTCCATGAATCTGGGTTTAATTGATATGTCAAGAGGGACGGTAGGTGAAATGTTACTCAAGTTCCCTTTGTAAAAGACATCATGTGTGACTCAGGAACTGAAGAAATAACAACAACGGTCGATGAAGCCGAAATCCATTGGTAGCTCTCTATGGTATCACTTTCTAGGAAAAGAATGGAATGATGATGTCCATCGTCCCATGGATTATCTTCCATAGACATGACTGACATGATCATCTCATCAGTAGGAAATATCATGTGGAATAGATTAGGAGATGAATCACAGAGAGAAGGAGGAGAGGGGGTTGTCGATTGAATAGCTCGATAAGTGGATTCGACCCGACTTAAAAGCATTTCTTCGCCATAACAAAGGTGGTCACCATGGCTAGGTACTACCCATGGGTCATATGACTCAAGGGTTTCATGAACAATGGTTGAGATCATGTTAATTGAGGAAACAAAAGGAGGGGGAATATCGGGTGGTGGGATTGGAAATGTACCCATAAAAGTTGAATCTTTCAAAAGACCCACTCCGACATTCTCATAACCAGGAGGTGTCTTTGAGATAAAGGGAACGTTGCTAGTACGGGAATCAAAATTAAAGAATGCCAGTTGGTCAACAGTAACGACCTTTCCTTGGTGCAGGAATCTTAACACACGGAAAAGGGTAGACACAAATGCACGCATGGAATCAATCCAGCTATGTCCAAGTAAAAGGTTATAATCAAGAGGTGCATCAAAGACCTCAACCTTGACATTGACCGATTTACCTTCCAACGTAATAGACAATGAAGGAAGAACACCATAAGGTTTAAAACCTGTACCATTGAAGGCCTTAAGTGCATTATGTGATTTGGTGAGGGAAGGAGAGCCAATATCTTTCCAACAAGTAATGGACATAACGCAAGTCAAGGCTCCTTCATCAATAACAGTTTTATAGATATTCTTGTTTTCAACAACAACTTGGATCTAAAATGGTAACTGAGGAGGAAGCCTTGAAATGTGATCTTCCAAGTCAAAGATTATTAAATTGGTATCCATGAGATCAATTCCACCAATGGCCTTTAACAGTGCCTTCCATTGAGTAGGAAAACTTTGAAAGACTTCGAGATTTTACATCGCAGAGGGTGCTTGCGCAAGGTCTTCCATAATACTATTGTTTTGGGCAACACATCCGTGAGGATTGAACGCAGACTTTTGAACAACGACCTTGGGAGGAGGGTGAAGAACTGAATCAAGAGCCGGTCTTTTGAGGTGAAGAGGACCGTTTGTAGGTGAAGTTGGAGGAGAAGTTTGGACCGACGAAGGTGTTATATCATCAAATTTATCTTTTGACGGAGAGTAATCTTTGGCTTGAGTTGCAATTGCAACTTCGTTCTTTTTGGAGTCACCAGTACACATAAGGACATAAGATGATGTAGAAGGAGAATATTGGTCATGAATGACCAGTTGGGCCTGTTGCTGAGAAGGGAAAGGTTGTGACAAAACCACAGGTGTATAAGGCTTCCCAGTCCCTTGGAGGAACTTAGTAACCTCAGTGCGTCTCGGACAATATTTCGTGTAATGATCGTCACCACAAATAAGGCAAGGGTAACGAGGTTTACATTTATCTTTCTCATCAGCGGTCTACGTTTTGGATTTATCATATTGTGGATTATTATTCTTGTCCTCCTTATTCTTACCCTTCCCTTTCTTTTTATTTTGATTCTTCCTGGTAGGTGTGGATTGAACCGAATTAACTTCAAAAGTCTTACCGGTGGAAGGAGTAGGAGTAGGAGTATTTTGTACATTAGAATTATTAGATTTGGGATTGGTGTAACCTATGTGCATAGATCGAGTCTCGACATGAAATGTTCCAATCACACCATCAACAACATCAGAATCTGCTAGAGGTGTTGGGGTAGGATTTGTGGAAGGTCGGGGAGCATTAGGGATCAAATCATAAAGTGTTCATGTTTGTGAATAAACAAGATCTAAATACTGAGCACGACTGATCACCTTCTCTTCGGTGACAACACCACCCATGGCGACATCACAAGATATAGGTCCAATGAATGATTTGGTAAACCACTCAACCAATAGTTGATTAGGAAGAGGAACTTTGATTTAACATCTTCTCCTCCTCCACTCATGGATGTGATCATAAATATGAGTGGACGAGGATTGTTTAAAAGAAATCAAATTTTTGGTTCCTGTGTTGTATCAAATTGGCAACTGGTAATGTGTCAAAAAGGCCATGGCTAGGGTGTTAAAGTCATTAAAGAAACCTCATGGTAACTCGATGTACCATTTTGTTGCCGAAACCATGAGAGTTCGTTGGAAAAGTCATAATCTTATGGATTCATCCATCAAGGAGTTGGATGAACACCATAGATGAAAATTCATAACATGATTATTCAGGTCCTCTCCTGATCGATCGTCAAACTTGGGAATGTCAGACAATAGTTTGGTTGGGATGACGGGCCAATAGGGAGAGTGTAAAATAGGATCATTCAAAATCCTAGACAAATACGGTAAATCCAAAGTGGCAAGAAAAGACAATTGTCTATTCACTTGAGGAAACTGATAGTTCTGAGGGGGAAGCCCTGTAGGTATACCAATAGGGCCATAAGCATTCTGGAGATAATTAGACGATCATGACAGATTCGGTTGTGGAGGATTTTGAGGCAAATAGCCAATAGGGTTGGGTTGATTAGGTATGTTCCCTTCAGATTAGAGAAGTGAGTAAGATCCAAACCATTTAGATGCCACCTCATCTTCTAGAAGATCCCCTTCTAGAACTTTCATGAAATTTGAATTTTCCTTGGATTTTGACATCGTCGCACCCTAGCTATAGTACATCCTGCGGAGACATCATAGTCCAACTCTAGAGCAGGGAGTGACGATCAGACATCATCACACACTGTGCCTTTTGGAGCCCGTGACAACTTTCTTTAATAGGGTTTTTGAGAGGATAAAGTCAATCAATTTCCTCATGGAAAAAGACTCTTTTTGGGAACATGAACTCATGTTTGTCAATGGATCACTAGGGTGATGAAAATAACGTGTAACACACTTCTAGTTCAAGTAGCTTGCATATTTAATTATTTCCAGAGGGATAAATGTCCCTACACACTACCCCTTGTCATCATCGATTATACAATTCTTGCTATCACCATGAATGATAATCCATTCCAATGCYTTTATKCAAATWAAAACTAGAGTGATATATGAAACCATATGCAACCAAGAAGAATGAATGTTTGGGAAAACCCCATCATCCATTTCTCCGATAGCAGGGTCACTATGTGGTGTCGAATTAGGGTAGTCTTCACCCCTAATTTTAATGAATAATTTGTTTTATGAAAACAATGAAACTTTTGTTTCGGTTGTCGGCTCAATGTCCCTGTATAACGATGGCTACAAAAGAACCTTCTTTAAAGGAAATCTAATTATTGGCTCTGATTTCTTTGCTAGTTTTTCTACCTTTTCTAGTGCTGGAGTGGATTCTTCTACTATCTCTTTACCTTTTCCTTTCAAAAACTATCTCGTGGAGTATATTCTCGATAACATTGTTCCTATAATGAAGGAAAACATTGATATAACTATTTATGGAACATAATCAATCATTTGAGTCACAATTTTAAATGAAAGGGGTGATGATGAAGCACTATGCGTGAACCTACAAAAGAAGACATTTAACACAATTGAGTATGATTATAAAACACTTGCTAGAGTCAAGGATGTAGAGAATTGAAAGCGAACTATTACTTTTACGATTCAAAAATGCAAATTGATAAGTGGCTTTAGAGAACAATTTTCTTCGTGACAAACTTTCAGACATCAAAATGAAAATGAGGTAGATGACTATCTGAGCCAAAATTTAAAGGATCAAGGGCCATATATTGAACAAAATATCAATCATTTTGATCATATCCTACAAATATTTTGGTTTAAATTCTACCTTTAATTGCTAAATTCAAATTAAAAGATCTTTGATGACCAACAACAAGCAACTAAGTGACTTTCTATTCATTTCAGGACTTTTGAAAGTCACATCTTTTGACATGCTTCCCTTCACTTATCAGGATTTAGAAGTAAAGTGTATAGAATGTTTAAAAAATTGTGTTATTGTGGCACATTTTCACCAAACTCTGAAATCATATTCATAGAATATTCCTTCACTTCATGAATGTTCTTTCCTTCACTCATCCGAACTCAACAGAAAATGTATTGGAACCCTTTAAATAAAATTTTTTATCACTTCTTCACAAAACCTTTGAAAGAATATTCTACGAATATTCTTTCGAGGTTTCAAAAAAATCCAATCAAGATCATTTTCAATTGATTGTCGATTTGACCATCTGTGCACTTCAGTTTCCTTATCGAATGTTGGTAAGAATGTATTACATTTGAAAAATTGTCAAGGTATAATGAAAAGGTGACCACTCAAATATGCATCGAGACTTGACAAAAAATAAAATCAACTATCAACACTTGGAGAAAACTTGCTACTAGTTACTTTTCTGCTAACCCCCTATAAGCTTATTGACCTTCAGGAGAAAAGTGTTCATCAAAATCGGGACTTAGGAGAAAAATAATTGTTCATAGTTTTTTTTCGATCACCAGTGAGTCTATCGATTCTTTAGGAAATAATACATTTTCTTGTGTTCTTTCATGTATTTGATTTGTATTTGTTTTTCTCAAAAAATTATTTTTTTTGTTCTTTCTCAAATTACTATATTTTTGGGTCTTTTTAGGGAAACATATGCATAATATTCCTTAAAATAAAATATGAAATGGTGAAAGATGAAAAACTGATAACTATAAGTAGTGATAACATTCTCAAAAATAAAAAGTGGTACCCAAAAATACTAAAAATTTTAGGGCCTATTGTGCACTAAAAAAATGGCGATTCACTAGATGTGACCAACCTCTCTTCTTGTACCTTAAATCATAACCAAAACAATTTGAGTGATATAGACTTGCATAATCATTAGAAAATGAAAAACACCAATATGTTCTTCTATACGTCGTTCATAAATAATCCTTTTCCTTGTCATGGGGATGCGACACTGGCCTGAACATAAGAGATGAGTCCTTTAAATCGCGAACTGTCTTTTGAGTGGGAAACCAAATTGAAACCAACCTATAATGTTAGGGAATTAGTTTTTTATAATATCCAGGTAACCCTATCATCCTTCTAGTGTTTCTCTGTTGCAAGTGAGTGTTTGTATCCATGACAGAGTCACCCCAATATCACAAACTTTGTGTCGCTGCCAACGAGTGTCCATAGGCACAACATGGATATCTTCATTTCATCATTGGTACATGTTCTATAAATTTCTTTCTCTTGATTTCCCCCCTTATTTTTTTATTTTCATTTATTTATTTATTGATTTTTTATTTCTTTCTTTCAAAAGAGTAATTAATTCGAGGAGGAACATGTACGAACAATGTTAACCCATTGAGGATGATATGTGTTATTTAAGGGATGAATCAAGCCTCCCCCTTAGGATTTAAAACTCATATATTCCAAAAGAAGCAAGAGACTCCTCAATTCCCCTTCATCATCTAGACCATGATTTCCAAACAATATAAAATTTTGATCTCTTCTTGTTAGACCATAGTCATTTCCTCCATTGACATGTTGGAACATCAATTTTTGATGGTTCATCACACCTATCCGAGAAACAGTCGGTCAGGAGATCAACCATATATCTGTTGATATTATGGTAGCTGCGGGAGGCATTTACCTCCACGTGTAAACCTGATGAGGATATAATACTCCGGGAAGCGAGAAGAAACCCTAATGAGTTGGCTAATAACCCTAGAAGACTTGTCGACTCAAGAAGATAATTAATATTAGGTTATTAGCCTCCAAGAGAAGAAGTCGACCAGAAATAATAAATATATACTGAACAGACAGATACCCAGAATGAGAAGTTGGCCCAGGAAGTTAGCCATAATTAGTATAAATACATGAGGCCACTTCTCATTATGGCAGGCAGTCTCAGAATTGTAGAGCAACAACTTGTGTGCACTGCAGTGCCCATTCTTGTGCGCAGGTTTGAGGAGAGCTTCCATTGTAGCTGTTGTAGCTAGCAGATCACGTTTGGCTTGGACTATCTATTGGTTAGGGTTTGGAACATCTGATCATCTCTTGTTGGTTCGCTATCCTTGGGGAAAGGTGCACTACCCTTTGTTTGGCTATCTAGCCTAGGGTTTGCTTCCCTAGTGATTCTCTGTCAAGATTAAGGTGCTTGGAGGGTGGCTTCGGCCTATGGTTGGGTGAAAATAGAGATATTTTCAATGGTAAAACGAGCACATCCATTATATTCTAACAGGTTATGGACCCACACCTCCTTCATTCAGTCTAACCCCTGGAGGGAAACATAGCCAGAAGGATATTAAACTTGTTGAAGAACTGCTGCTAGGGTTTCTAGCAGGAGCAATCACCAAAGCACTGCAGCTAGGGTTACTAGAAGGTACAGTTGCAGAAACCCTAATCCTCTCATTGAGACACCTTAAGTGAAGAGATTGACCTAATCTCCAGACAGATCAATGCGCCCTAGCCTAGGACATCTCTTGGTACTCTCAGCAAGCCAAGACGTCAAGTTTGAGTTTGTGGTCAAATCTAGGGTTTGACCAAGTCAAAGCAGCCATGACTTATTCTATGAGGCTATAAATTCAGAGCATGAAAGACAAGGATTGACCTCATCCTTGCCAAGAATAAAGTGTTGGATATCGTGAAAGGAAAGACTGTGGAACCAGAATTTGAAGAAGAAAAAAAAGAAGGAACCACAGAACGTTGTAGTTATGGAGAAGTTCAAAGACGATGACATCAATTCCATGAGTATCATAGTGGAATCTATAAAATACCACTTGATACGCTACATCTCCCATATTGACTCATCGAAGAAGATGTATGGTGCCCTAACAAATCTCTTCTCGGTCAGAAACATTGGACAAGTTATGAGTCTGAAGAATGAGCTCCATTACATGAAGATGAATGATGAGGACAACATAACATCATACTTTGTGTGGATCTCCTAGTTAAGATATCAACTACAATATATTGAAGATGTCATTTCAGAGAAGGAATTGGTAAACATAGTACTCAATGGTCTTCCCAAGACGTGGGATGCATTTGCCGCAAGCATGAACACAAGAACGGAGTATCCTACATTTGAAGAACTTTGGATTTGTTGTGCTCAAGAAGAATCCAGGATCGGTGCAAAAGAGAAACCCCAAAAGAAGTACGATGATCAAGCCTTCACAACAAGATTCAAGAATTTTAGGAAGAAAAGGAAGTTTGGCTCAAGAAGGAAGCCAAATCAAGAGACAGACATTTTTGAAATACAATGTTTTAACTGTCGAAAGTATGGTCACTACAAGAATCATTGTCCTGAACTAAAGAAAAGGAAGGAGAAGCATGAAGCATCAGTTGCCGAAGAAAAGGAATCTACAAAGAAGACTAAGCAGGATGAAATAGACTTCTTCTTCTGAAGGTAACAATACTCTTCTTATTCCTTGTAAATATCTTGTTTGCATCGTCTCTGTACATATCTTGTATATCTATCTCTTAGAAGATAACATGTTCCAAGAATAGTTGTATCGATGGAAGAACAACAAGATAAGGATTGATATCATTATATAATACATGAAAGAATGAAATACATCAAGCAAATCATGTGGAATCTATTGCAAGATAAGACGAATAAATCATGAAGAGACTTAGAAGAAGCAAAGATAGAAATAAGTCAGTAATCAAGAGGAAGTTGGAGAAAGACTTATGATGTTTTTTAGAAGACAACAAGTCGAAAGCGTGGACTCTGTTAAACAGAGAGAGCCAATTATATATTGCAGATGACAATAAGGATGCAGACGAAAGCGTGGACTTTGTTAGATAGAGGGAGCCGATTATATGCACTCATACATGAAGCAAGGATTAGGAGGGAGCTAATCCTATGATTCGTTGAAGATGATGAAGTATATATCCATGGTAGTAACCATGAAAGATAGTATGTGCTCAGTTCAACCTCAGAAGAAGTCTTCTTTGAAGAGAAGCCTTAAAGTATCCTTGGTTGTCCATCCAGATCTGTGATCCCATGATGAAATAAAGAAGTGGAATCTTTAGGGAATGAAATCTATAAGAAACTCCATGGACCCAAAAGCTAAAGAAAAACATGAGGAAGAACATGAATATTCCAAGAAAGAAGAGAAGCCTAAACAACCAGTCATTGTATCGAGAATCAAAACATTACCATCCTAATATGAAACAAAATCAAGAAAAACTGAAAGTTGTGACGAAGAACAATGTATGGAAGACTTATGAATGAAAGCATTGCAAGATCCATAACAAGAGGTTCTCCCAGATGGAGGGAGAAGACTATGATTGCTCATTCCGGTAAACTAGACATACCTCTACATGAGTCATTATATCATCCATGGGTTGGAGTTCTACATCAAGATGAATGCAAAGACTGTTCTCCAGAGCAATTAAACAAAGAGCGTATGAAGAACAACCTCAAGACTTTGAGGAATACCAAAAAGAGACCCTTGTATGAAGATGGAAGAAGATAACTTGGTGAAGAACCTCCAATGCACAAAAAAAGCGTGGTGAAGATTCTCTATAACAAAGACATTGTATCAAGATGATTACTCAGTAGATAAGATCTCATGATGATAGAAGAAGTGCCACATGGATATGTTCCAGTGTTCCAACAATGATATACTTTATTGATTAGAGATACATGAAGCCTTCAGAGAAAACCAGTTCTCCAAAACAAAGTACATTTGAAATCAAGCATTACATTATCCGTGATGAAGTTGAGAAAGGAGAAAGAGGTTCTCCATTACATATCTCCACAGATGAGCAGATAAGCAGACATTTTGGTAAATCTTTTGTCCAAAAATGAAGAGTTTGTGTACTCAAGCTAGAGCTCATGGAGATGACTTCTTTATTGAAAAAGGAAGAGATGACTCCCAGGTTGGGAGGGAGCATTGATATGTATTGATATATGGACAGTCATTTTTCAGTTCGAAAAATGGTCCAGGATGAGAAGTTTCCTTTCTAGTTCGGAAAGTGGATTGAGATTTCTAATGGACAATGATTTCTCATTGTGGTTAACATGGGAAATGGTCCAGATTGTTGATGTATCATAGAAAATGACTTCCCATTGTGGTTAACATGGGGAGTGGTCTAGGGAAGTCTCTCTTCTTGAGGGTTACTCAAGAAGACTGGCCCACCTCGCTGGACAGTGATTTCTCATTGTGGTTAACATGAGGAATGGTCTGTTTTGGAGGTTGATACAGGAGAATATTTTCCTCTTGTGGTTAACAGAGGAAATGGTCCGAACAATCATTCCTTAATGTTTATACATTCTCTCCAGGGTGCACTTTGATTAGTGTAGGAGGAATGGCCCAGGGTGGGGAATGGTCCAGGCTCAGTAATCAGGGACAGGCATTCCTTAGGGTTTATACATTCTCTCCAGGGTGCACTTTGATTAGTGTAGGAAGAATGGCCTAGGGTGGGGAATGGTCCAGGTTCAAAAATTAGGACAATTATTCTTCCTTGCTTGAGAAGAATAGTCCAGACAACTCATCATTGATGTTTTACCTTTTGAGGGTAGATATTCTTTCAGATCTCACAGGTGTGAGTGAAAGATTGGCCCAGATGATTCAGTTTATATCATAACATTGTTTCTGTGCAAGTTGATATCAGATGATTGTTATGAAGATTGTATGACAATAGATGTATACTACTGTGGTGGATATGTTCCACTGTTTGATCAAGTACTTGTTTGTTAATTGGTGTGGTAGTGTACCACTAGATTGTAGTTATGTACTACTATGGATAGACACAGTTGTGTTTTATTTTGTTATGATTGCCTTGAAGACTATCAACAGTTTATTGGAAATAATTATCATCCAAATGAATGATGAACAAAGATTTTCCAGACATAAAATGGTTCTGAACATTTACTCTTCTAGATTAGAAGAATGGCTCTTGTACCACTCTGTGGAGTGAGAATCATGTCTGATTACTCAGATAGAGTATGGTTTCGAGAGATGATGCAACTAATGATGATGATGGTTCTCATGATCTAGTCATGATCTAGTCTATATAACTATGTTGATGCTACCGGGTGAATGGTATTTTTTTTGCTCAAGAACATTACCTGTAATACCTCCCTAGCTAGGAGGGAGTGTTGATATTATGGTAGCNTGGGAGGTATTTACCTCCACATGTAAACCTGACAAGGATAGAATACTTCGAGAAGCGAGAAGAAACCCTAATGAGTTGGCTAGTAACCCTAGAAGACTTGTCAGCTCAAGAAGATAATTCATATTAGGTTATTAGCCTCCAAGAGAAGAAGTTGAACAGAAATAATAAATATATACTAAACAGACAGATACCCAGAATGAGAAGTTAGCCCAGGTAGTTAGCCAGAATTAGTATAAATACATGATGTCAGTTCTCATTCTGGCAGGCAGTCTCAGAATTGCAGAGCAACAACTTGTGCGCACTGCAGTGCCTAGTCTTGTGCGCAGGTTTGAGGAGAGATGCCATTGCAGCTGCTATATCTAGCAGATCACGTTTGTCTTGGACTATCTCTTAGTTAGGGTTTGGAACATCTAATCATCTCTTGTTGGTGCGCTATCCTTGGGGAAACGTGCACTACCCTTTATTTGGAAATCTAGCCTAGGGTTTGCTTCCAGAGTGATTCTCTGTCAAGGTTAAGGTGCTCGGAGGGTGGCTTCGGCCTATGGTTCGGTGACAATAGAGATATTGTCAATGGTAAAATGAGCACATCCATTATATTCTAACAATATCTACATGAGTCGGTCGAGTAGTCGACAAGCTTGTCGGTTGCACAGTTGACCAACAATCGATGACAGTCGATCAATGGATCGAGCAATCGACTACGAATTGGACGCATGGACAACCAGTTTGGGCATCCTTGTCATGCCGATTAAACAAAACGTATTTGACGAGGTCAACTATAACCATCGACGGTTATACATGGATAATATATTCCCTATTCCAAGGAAGTTGGTTAGATCTTGAAGCTATAAATAGTAGGCCTGAGAATCCATTTTCAGCAATGCATGTACAAGAGTTGTATGTTGATGTTGAACATTGCTCTCATGTTCAATATGCATTGTGATGTTCTGATCACAATTCCCTATGCTTAAGTTTAGTAACGGTGTCTTTAGACACCACCTTTATCTTTGAAACTTATCCTCTTCGATTATATACAATTATGTTTATCTATTTTGTATCAAGTTACACCTTCTCACCAACATGGTATCTGAGCAAATGGTTGTGACATATCCTATTTTCCACAAATCATGTTGAGTCATATCTGTTGTGTGACTGAATCTAGGTTGGTGATTTACAGGCTATAAATTGTGGAAACGAATTCAATCTGTCTAGATATCGAAGATGGCTTTGAAGATCGATCATGTAATATTGAATGGGTCAAATTATGTGGTATGGGAACCAGGCATGGAAACCATACTAAAGAGTAAAAGACAATGGAAGTATATGAAGACTGTGATTCCAAATCCAACAGATGATTAGGCCAATTTCTGTGTTGATGGAAATAATGGTTAGGTTGTGGGGATCATCACAAACTATATATTGCGGAAGATTCATTTTCACATCATTGGAATTGACTTCCCTCATCAAGTCTAGAAGAAGTTGAAGTCACTATTCGAAAGATTCAATGAAAGCCACATAATGCAATTGGACAAACACTTGATCTCTCTCTATCCTCATTCGTTTGACATAATGGATGACTATTTGTCACATGTGAAGGAATTGTAGTTGAAGTTGGGAGAATGTGGAAAGAATTATCATAAGAAAGATGGACAACTCATTGAGTTGATCATGATGAATTTGAGATTGCCTTTCGATGTGTTTGTTTTAACTTTCCGCACCAACTGGAAGGCAGAAAAGGAAGATGGTAAGAATTACAAGTTTAAAGCTTTTTGTGGCGTATTGATCATTGATCAATAGATATTGATTGATGAAGGACATATTGGTGGTAAAAATAAATCCCACTTTCTCAAGTGAAAGGGAAAGTTGAATAAAAAAAGAGGATGGTTTGATACCCCTATATAGATACCTGGTTGGCCATAAATAAAAAAGAGAATAAATATGTACCTGTTCGC
>JASDQU010374477.1:87658-103100 GCA_032191745.1 Picea mariana | reverse complement strand
CTGAAGACCAAAATATCAAAAAATGTGAAGCACATGGCTTCATACACAATAGAGCATCAAGGATGTTGCTCTCTATAATATGCGACTTCCCGTGCTACTCTACGGAGCAGTCGTGTTATGGAAGCAGACACACCCACTGTATGGCGTTGGTAGTGCCTCAGAATATCATTTATGGAGGCATCTAGGATGTTTATTATAAGTCCCTCTAGATTTTATTCAATGGTCTCGAAGTTAGCAGCGGCTACTCCTACTACATCACCTCTCTCCCCTCATCTTTGGATAGGGGATGAAATTGGAGGGCAATAAGGTCCCACATCTACATGTTCAAAGAGAATTTGATTAGTCATCGGATAAACAACTTAAAACATTTAATATCATTAAAAATAACAAAAACATCATATAAAAAAAATGTCCTTCTTACCTATGTCCCCCCATTGGGAACCCTCGAGAAGAGCTAAGTCTGGATCTCCTTGGAAGTCTATCCCAACATATGCATAGTCGTCAACCATGAGCATTTGAGTTCTCAACCAGTCGAAGAAGACATCGTTATATTTAACGATGGGACCGACTGCATGTTGTGCCATGAGGTCAACCCACCTCTTCATTCTCAGATCCTGTGGGGAAGGTATACCCCACTCGACTTGTAAGCGCAAAACTGGTACCCTCTCTAAAAATAAGGATACCAAAATCAAACTGTATCCAAATTGTTTCAGTCCACCACTCTTGCACTTGGTCAGTTGTTTTTTCATAATTTTGAGAACCCCCTCACACCAGTTGAAAACTCGAGGCTCCATACACTCTAGCACATACTAAAAATACTCTAAAGATCCATATGGGAGCTACACTCCCTGCCATGTGTGTGATGGTATAGAGGATGGTCCATAGAGGCAAGTATCAGACATATCTTATAGCGAATTTACCACTATGCTTTTGGGTACCTGGCACACAGTGTTCAATAATATAGTGGTTCATAGGCTCATCACCTTGCCTGCTACTTGTAAGTGTTACTTGGGACCCACGATGAGATAGCCCGATCAAAAATTAGATATCCTCGAATCTATCATAAGAGTGTGAGCACCCACATGAAACGCTTGCTTGTTCACATCCCACATGTGAACTAGGTACTCAATTAATATCAGTTGGGCCCTCATACCTTGGATTTTGAAAATTTTCAACAACCCACACTGTCAAAGGGCCATTACCATTCCCGGGTCATTCTTGGCAAAGTAGTCTTCCTCCTCATTCTCTCTCTCGCACCATTCGAGCATTTTTACAGTAGAAAACTTGCAATGGAGCAATAAAGAGAGATTAACATCATTATCTTCTTCCCTGGAGATTTTTTATTAGCAAATTCATCTTAAAATAATTTTTGAACTACACACATCGCAGGCCTGAGCATCCGTATAGTGCGGAGTTGTCCTAGGCTGGATATATGGTCGCCTGCGATGAACTTCGCGCATAGGTACCCTCAAAAAATTGTCTCAAAAATCTATCTCTAACTAATGAAAAACAAATTTGTATCCATGGAAAGTTGAAATAGATGAAAATTACCTGTTCTATGAAGATCGTTTGTCAAATGATCAGTTGTGCCCTCCACAATCCACAGTTGGGAATCAAGGTAAATAGGGGGTTTGGAGCAAGGTTTGGGTGAAATGACAAATGAAATAGTGAAATGTGGTTTTTACCCATTTTTATTGATTTTTCACTTTTTTCATTTGTATTTTATTTTATTTATATATTTCATCTAAACCCTAAATTCCTAACAACTCTACAAGTTCTTGATTTTTTACAAATTGAAAATCCTAGGAGTGAAACATTGGAACAAGGATCCACTTTTTGGTTTGTTTTTGTGAATTTGTCGCATGTACAGATTCTTGTTTAAGGTTTTTCAGGAAAAACCTCGAGCTTGGTCTTATTTCTTTCTCTTGCTCATAAATAAATGAGAATGCAACCGAGTATACTTTTATCACTTTTTCAAACACGTAAAGGTTATACAAAAAAGGAACCCCCATGGAGTCTTCTTTAAGCTCTTTCAAATTCTCTAAATGTGAAAAAATGGTCGAGCAACCTTGTTCTTTTCATGCTCGTAAAAGTATTTGAAGAAAACATCTGATGAGTGGTAGGTTATCACTTTTCCGGTCTTGTTGGATTAATTTACAAAAAAGGACTTGTTGGAGTTCTCTTTAAGTGTTTTTCAGACTCTTTAAAATTGAAAAACCCCTGAGTTTGTTTTCTTTGGACTCATTAAACAAACATCGAAAGGCCCATATGGGACCGAACCAATCCTTCTTATGGTTCGTTAAACATACTCTGAGGGACTCATCCAAAGGATGAGCTTACATCAACAAGCATATGTTATCCTCCTCAAGCTTGTGTAAAAATAAAGAGTCACATGCCAGAAATGGTGGGGGAAAAAAAATGGGAAAGGAATGTGTTTTTGTATTTGTGTTAGTGGCAGTAATATTTGCTCTTGAACATGACACCCCCGTTCGTCATTGTATCCAGGTTGGGAAATCCATTTGTCTCTCGTTTTACCATCCACAAATTCATATGTTGGGTCCTCCTTGAGTCAATGCTTCCATGACCATTGTCGTGTCATTCATATTTTCAAGAGAAGTCCAACCTCAATAAGCCTTTTATATAGTCAGCCATCTACAGTTATACATTTTCTACCATGTCAGCCTTCCCTGTGTCAGTTTCGAATCACTTCATACCCTGATCTACTTCAAATCTGTTACTTATTTCATGTCATTGATGGGGGATACATCAAGGCCCTCCTGTGACGAGTTTTTTCCCGTCAACTTCAACAAATTATCCGGGAACAAGACATACAAATCATTTAGTACCTCAGAACATGCATGCCTCAATGGAAGGGTTCTTCGCTTCTAATAGTGGGTTCACATCATTGACCCCTGATTGGGAGATTCCATTGAGTGTTCGACTTCAACTCATTTATTCGCATTCGTTGGATTGTATTGGGGTACCTTGGGAGTCATTGACATAAATGGTGATTTCCCTCACACTTGTTAACGGTTTTCATTAATGACCGGTAATCAAGTGGTTTCTACCATGTTCAACTTCAACACCTATAATCGCATGGTTAGATTCATACTTAAGGATGAATGAAATGAAGACCCTAGATCATCCCATTCTGGTCCAGGTTGCGACAGAGTATTCATGATTTGTATTGACACATAGATCCACTTTGTATGTCTCGTGGATATGTCTGAATTTGAATTCTTTAGAGCATAGATCCATAGTGTATTCTATGTGGCTATGCCGATTCATAATGACATGGATCTATAGTTTATATTTAGTGGCCATGACTCACTTGACATTTTGTAATCTGAGTATGGGAATGCCTACCTTGTACAATGGTATATTATTATGTTGATGCTTGACTGTTTGCAGGTCCCCGATCGATGTGCTCGTTGTTTCTGACACACACATTCTACAAATTATTTCGGCTGTCAGGAGTTCCAGCCTATACTTTGGGGGGCATTCTATTACACATTATTTTGGTCACCCCAGTGATCCATGACAAACATGTGTTCATGTTCCAAAAAATATTTTTTTTCCATGAGGAAAGTGACTTTCTTTCTCCTCTCAAAAATCCTATTAAAGAAGGTCGTCGCATGCTTCAAAAAGCACAGGATGTGATGATGCCTGACCATCACTCCCTGCTCTAGATTTGGACTACGATGTCTCCGTAGGCTATACTATAGCTAGGGTACAACGATGTCAAAATCCAAGGAAAATTTAAACTTCACGAAATTTTTAAAAGGGGATCTTCTAGAAGATGAGGTGGTGTCCGAATGGTTTGGATCTTACTCGCTTCTCTGATCTGGTGGGATCATCTTAATCTCTTCAAACCATCTCTCTTTCCCCTATATAAAGAGGGATCTCTCATGGAAAATGTTAAGAAAAGTTAAGGTGGAATAGGCTAAGAATTGGGTGAGGAATTCTACTTCAACTCATACTTGAGAGCTTCATTTCAGTTTGTCAAGTCAGTGTGGATCTTCTTCATTCAAGGTTGGAGCAAGTGTGTGTGTTGGAGAAAAGGGTCATCGAAACAGGACCTTGTAACATCAAGGATTTGGTTGTAATATCCACTTTCATTTTAATTTGATACATTGATATGTTTCTTTCCCATAAAACTTGTCTTGTTTTATTGTATGATTCCTTGATCACATACATAAGTTCTTGTTGAGTATATTGGATTGATTTCACTTTGGTTGGCTTGTGTTCCCTTGTAGATTCAATATCACAGGAGCACTGGAGTGGAGCTAGGATGACAATGGCAAGAGGAAGCGACATTTAAATGACATGTTGCTTATCTCTTGTTAACTAGTAAACTCAATAGTTAGAGCTTAGGGAAAGCATCATATTCTGTTCTATTTTTTTCTAGATCCAGGTGGATCTAGGGAGATCTGTTTATGTCTGCATTTACCAATTAATTCTACAACAAAGTCTTACTCAACAATGATTTTGTAATAACATTTCATAGACAACATGATGTAGGAAATATCATGGTAGGCTTGTGCAAAGAGGCTAGGTATGGTGTGATGGGTGTATGAGAGACTTACATGCATATCTTATGATATGCCTATTGTACAAAGAAAATGACTGCTCAAATTTTACCAAGGCATGGGTACCATTGGATTACACAATGGCCAGTACTAGGAATATGTTTAATTGGGGAGCTATTATCACCAAGCAACTTAGTAGAATAATTGAACAAGCTCGGGATTATCAGCTAGGTGATGTTTCTGCATTTTATATGGATTATTATTTGTTGGATGCCATGTGTTCCTGAAATGAAACTAAGTTTGCATGTCTTGGAGGCCCTTGTTCACATTTATTTCATCATGTTGTGGGGAAAAAAATACATTAAATCTTATTCCATGATATGTACTTTTTTTTTTGTATGATTGTACACCAATATTTTCATTCAATAATATCTAATATTATCAAAGTAAGCTAAGAAAATTATTTAACATATTTCTAACTGGTATATTGAAGAAAAACATACATATATCAAGATTTTTAGAGTAACTACTACTCCTCACCTTTTTCTCCTACTACAAAGACAACACCTTCTTGTGGAGGTTTTTATAGAACCTTCCCCAAAAAGTTATCCCTTAGTTGTTTATAGAGGAGGTTGTTAGCAAAGGCAAGCATTCAGAGGTTTTGTAGAGGTTTTTTTTCGGTTCTTCTTTAAGGTATATATGCATCGGTGCATGCATGGATAATAAAGAACTGGTGCATCAATGTTACAGTATCACTTCCATAATTTATAATAAAAATACATGCACTGAATAAATCACACCAGTGTTGTTGAAAATTACACATCGATGCAACTAAGTCGACCATGCACACCGATGTGTCTAATTCAACTGCGTGCACCGGTGCTCTTACAAACCATAATTCCTCGGTTCTTAACAAATAAAGTGCACCGATAACTGTTATTAATATAAAATACTAAAATATTTTTGGTCCTCCCCTAATAACAAAGTGTATCGGTGATCCCCCAATAACAAAGCACACTAGTGTACCCCTAATAACAAATCACATTGTTTCTCTCCCCAATAACAAAGCGCACATGTGCTCCAAAACATAACACCACGATGCTTTCAATAACTGTTATTAATATAAAATACTAAAACATTGTTTTTTATTTTATAAGAACTCAAATGCATCGCGGTGCTCCCCAATAACAAAGTGCCTCAATGCTACCCCAATAAAAAATTGCACTAGTGCTTCCCCAATAACAAAGCACACCGGTGTGCCCCCAATAACAAAGCACATCGGTGCTCATATACCAAATGCACCAAGAAAATTGTTTTTTAAACAAAAGCAATTAATTTAAAAACCATAAATATTACATGGTGCACTTAGAAACCAATACATCCCTGGTCTGTTTCGGTAACAAAAAAATCACCGGTGCATATTATTGTCAAGCACACCATTAAAGGGTAAAATTAAAAAAATACAAAATCAAATTAATGCCCCAAAACATACAGTTAAAAAATGAGTGGGAATTTTATATTTTCAAAATGTGTGGTTTATAAATGAAAACCCTAATCATTATTTCATTATTTTTCCAAAATTTAGAGGGGATACTTGTGAAAGAGAAATTTACAAGCAAACTCTTTGGAGTGGGTAGATGTTTTTGAAGAGCCAAATTTACATATAGATTTGCATTGGAGAAATTCTAGGTATGTGATTTTATTCTACTCATCATCTCAATATTTCCCCCTTCTTATTCAAAAACATCTCATTGCATTATAAAAAATTAAAATAAAAGGGTTTCACAGTTACATTTAGTATTGGAAGCCAAAGCTTCCTGGTTGTTTCTCTTAGTTTTCCTCTATATTTCACAAGTGGATTTTTTTATGAAACATATTTTATAGGGTTTCTTTAATTGTTTATGGGGCATTTGTTATATGTTTCAATGGGATCACTCATTGCATTGGGTCACAAACATTGTCACTATGATTTTTTTTTTTAAAAATGCTTATGCGATTCATGGTGCGCATTGTATAGGAATAGTGCATCAGTGTGCATTTTCATTTCAACAATATCGGCGCTCCTAACTCGGCCATGCAAACTGGCGCTCATATGTATTATGTGCACACCTATGGTCCTAATTCAACTGTGTGCACCGATTCTCTTCCCTATAACAAAGAGAAACGATGCTCCAAAACATAACGTCTCGGTGCTTCTGATAACCATTATTAATATAAAATACTAAAATATTGTTTTTTATTTAATGAGAACTAAAATGCATCGTAGTTCTTCCAAATAAAAAATCACATCGGTTCTCCCCCAATAACAAAGTGCACCGGTGCTTCCCCAATAACAAATTACATCCGTGTGCCCCCAATAACAAACTGCACATGTGCTCATGTTCTTATCAACAACACCATTGAGTTTAAAATAAAAATAACTTTGTTCACATGTTCAGAAATGCACAATAAATAGTAATGAGACACTGATTCTTCTATTAATTAATAGAGCATTGGTTCTTCTATTAAATAATAATGAACTGATGCTTCTATTAATTTATAGAGCATCAGTGCTTCTATTAATCTTAATTTGTAAAAACAATTCATAGTTTTTATATATTACGATTCCTATGTTTTTTTTATAGAATATGGCCAATAGAAGTTCAAGGAAAACAACTTATTGTAGCGATCACAATGGTAGCTCATCCCAATAAGAGAATAAGACAAGTTTTTTAAGTTGTATTAAAAATTTGATATATTTGAATGATTTGTAGGTTTAAATTAGTGATGTGTGTTGGTTAAGGCATGTCATGGAAATTCCAAGGGAAAAATGAGTGAAAAAACAATGCATGTTGGTGGGTATGTCCAACAAAGTGTACAAGGAGATGGTAAAATAAATGAACATAGTTGCATTGTAGGAGGATCCATACCAAAAATTACAATGTGCATAAGAGGTATGTAATCATTTGGTTATTATTTTATGTACATCGAATTTAATTATTGCATGAAATACTATTTTTCAATTGTTTTGTTGTAGAAAAAAAAAAAGAAAAAAAAACATTCATGACATAAGACGAGACTATGAGGAATAAAAGGGTTGATCACAATGTTTGGGAGTACTTACTTTTTCGATCTTACTTAAAATTTCATATTTCTTATGATATTTATATTTAAATAATTAATATACACTCATCCATGGATGTCTTCTAATAGGTTCTAACATACAAACAAGATCTAACTGAATAAATGATAGACATTGGGTTAAGTATGAGTTGTGATTATATGTTGAAGTATCAATGTTTAACTGAAAATTTTCTAAGTAGTTATGTTTTTTTAACTTCCCTTGTTTTATAATTAATGGAACAAAAAGAAACCTTTATATTAATTATATTGACTTTTCTTCGTCATAGCGTATTAAACATGCAGGAAACAAAGTATGGAGTGCATCAAACAAGAGATATTTTGAGAGACGGCATGAAGCATAGCTTCAAAGGAATGTGTATTTTTTATGAAACAGTCGTTGCTATGGTACACTTTTTTATTTAAGAAATCATGTATATTCTACTATATATATATATAAATATAAATATACTTATTACACTTTATTTATATGTTTGTAGATTGAATATGAAGAGGTGGAACATAAAAAACAAGTCGATCAAGAAAACATTAGGTTAAATAACTAAAGCATAATATCTCCTACAAGTGATGAATAAATTAGGCATGCATGTAGCTTGAGCGATGATAGTAGTTCAAGTGATGTTGAATGACAATCAATATAATTGAATGTTATTGCAAGTTGTATGTTTTGGAATATTTTTCTGTGAAAATAAGGGATTTTGTTTAATGTAATCGACATATTGTCTCAATTGCACCAGGACATGTTGCCAGTGAGTGTAGAAATTACATATTGGTTACATTTTGGTTATTGTGGACCTTTACATTGTCCAATTTTGTATGATGATGGGACAATTATTCATTTATAATAAAATGTGCTTCTTATTTTATTGCATCGTCAAATGTTGTAAAATGTTGTGTTGATGATTAATTAATATATAGATGATTTAAATTGCTACAAATAATAGAGGTGTATTTTGTTGGATAACATGTTAATGCAATCATTACATAAAAAAGCAATAACAAAAATATAAAAATCAATATTATTATAACAAATATTTGATTTTGAGATAATTAATTGAAAATTTGTCAAAAAAAAATAATTAATTAAAATATATACATATTGTTGCAATGCATTCTTTTGAACTCACTAAATGGTGCATTTTTATGAGTTATATGCATTGATGCTAAAAATTGTAAGAAATAAATGACGATTTAAATGACATAATGTACGATTATATTTGTATCATTTCAAAATATTTTGATGTGAATGATTACAATATACATAGGTTCATGCATAAACATAAAATCATCGGTGCTTTTTATTTATGTGTTGGCACCAGTGCTTCTCATTTATGTCCTGGCATCGGTGCTTCTCATTTTTGTGTGTACACGAGTACTTCCCATTTATTTGTGTGCATCAATGCTTCTTATTTGTGTGTGAGTTCTAGTGCTTCTCATTTATGTGTGTGCACTAGTGCTCATTATTTATGTGTGTACATTGGTGCTTCTCATTTATGTATGTGCACATCGGTATGGGTGCTTCTCATTTATGTGTGCACATCGATGCTTCTTATTTATGTGTGAGTTTTGATGCTTCTTATTTATGTGTGCGTAGTGTTTCTCATCATTTATGTGTGTGCGCTGGTGCTTCTCATTTATGTATGCACACTAGTACTAGTTCTTCTCATTTATGTGTGCACACTAGTGTGTTTTTGCAAAAAAAACACCGAAAAAAAACCTCTTCTACAACCTCCACTCACCCAAATTCTTTTGGTTATATGGAACACCCTTTCAAACCTCCATAGTCAATAAAGGAGGTTGTAGCAGAGGTTTTTTTTTTTTAATTTTCCAAATTTTTTAACACTAAAAGCCTCCACTAGAAGGTGTTATCCTTGTAGTGTCGCATATGTCCCTAGAAAGGTTTTTCTAGGAGAAATTTGATACCAAACTATTGTTTAAGCCTTCAATGCTTCTCTGATCAAAGATAAGAATAGGGCCTCCATTCCTTTTGGTTTCCATCTTGGATATTATTTTATTAAAGACACACCACAATCTAGGTAGGAGGGTTTGAGTCATGCAGAAAATAGGTTTGACCCTAGCAGATTTATAAGACATGACCCAAAATATTTTATTCCTAAACATGTTGAGATAGTTGCTTACAATTGGCCATATTTTTCATGCTTACAAGTGACCATATTCTCATGAAAATTTGTAGGAAGAAGAATTTACAAAGAATGCACAAGAATGGGCCTATGTTTTGGAGAGAAAAGCTACCCCTGGTCTCATAATTTTCAAAACCCTATCTCTAGATAAATAAGAAGAGGTTTTAACATAGGGATTTACTACTGAAGTGGAAGACGTCGGAATAGATAAAGAAATATTATTGAAGGAAGAAGAAGAACAACATGCCATCAAAGAAAAGTAGAATAGGGAACTCTGTGAATAGGAGATCCATTACAAGACTGAGGAGGAATCACATAAAAGGCATGAAGAGGTTGCTCAAGAAGAGATTGATAAAGAAAGAAGAGAAGTAGAGGTGGGAAAAAGAAGAAAGACCTTGGAAGAACAGCGAAAGAAAGACCGTGAGGAGAAAAGTAAGCATGAATTGGAAAATTATTACAAAGCAATGTAAGAGTTGTTGAAGAGGTGGGAGGAAGAAAACAAATAAAAATAATTATTGAAGAAATAGGAAGACGAAAAGAGAGCGAAGGAACTAAACGAATCATAGTATCGCACTGAGAATCTTGTTGAGCATATAATAGATTCTCGTTCTTTTGGGGTCCCTCCTCAAGACATAATATATTTGACACAAGATTAAGAGGAGGAGGTGGTTAAGATGAAGACTCACATAGAGAATGAAATTGATCCATGCATTGAAGAAGCATCTCAATATCCAAGAATTAAAGGAGCAACTCAATAACCAACTAGAAAAGCAGTCCATGAACCCACAAGGGAACCGGCTCAAGATCTCACGAAAACTCAGACCGTTGAGAAATCTAAAAAGGCTAGCACAACCCCATAAACCAAAAATAAAGAGAAAACTACATATGAAGCAACTGGTGAAATGCAAATTCCTATTCAGACCCCAGTCGAGGAGGCTACTACACTTTACAAAACCTAGGGACTAGGTGACGATCAACAATAGATAGGTCCATCAAAATTAGGACAGGATGATATGTCAAGCAAAGACCAGGTAATACAAAAAGGGGAAAACCCAATTGAGAAGTAAGTTGAAGTAGAAAAAAAAGGAAAATCACCTGCTATGGAATGGTTTCATACCGTAGGTATCTTAGAAAACATTTATCCTTGATTGATTAACTGATTCTAGAACCATTGGATGACGTTGTCAATGTAGAGTCCATTTCCTATGATAGAAAGAATAAATACATTGTCAAAAGGACAGAAAGGAAGCATAATATTGTTGTAGGCAATGTTGTGCTATGTACATTTCAAAAAAACCTATTCAATGCCAGAAAAATACAAGTTAAGTGAACTACTAGGTGTAGAAGTGTCTATCTCACATGCTACTATAGATAGGGCTAGAGTAGAGGAAAGGGAGTTTGAATAAATGAGAAGAGAATTGGAATATATCGAGCATAAGGTACACCAGTATAAAGATAATAAATAAGTTGTATCAATTATGAAGGACTATCCTTTCAAAGAACACAACAAGTATAAGTTGGTGAGGGATACATTTCTAAAAACAGTTGTCAACTACAAAGAAGAAAAATTATTATTTTGTGTAGCACATAAGGAAATTCTTAAATGGAGTGAAAAAGGAGATAGGGTCCTATATCAAATCGAATATATCAAAGAAATCTAGAAATCCCAAGGTGATGAAGACCATGTTATCTAAATTATGATCGATGATTATATAACAAGGATGCATGAAGATGTTAAGTACTGGGAGAATTTAGTTGAGAATCGAAGGATGTGAATGTAGGAACAATGGTCAACTTACCTTAAATGTTGGGAAAATATCAATAGAGAAATGATCTATCTCCAATTGTCAAATTTTGGACCACTAGAGTATTTTCGGGGATTTGAGTAAGTAATATTTGAGTTCCAGTAAATTGAAATGAAACACGAGGAAGACATCAAAAGAATCATTATAGTAGAGCATGGCCACTTGCAGAAGTTTTTTATCACTACAGTCAAAACAATTGATAGACTTGAGCAATTGATTCGGAGGATAGTGAAGTACATGCACCATTTCAGAGAGATGAAGGAAACCGTCAGTTTTTCAATGGATCAACACATGTTTCCTTACATGCATATGTGTGAATATTTATTTTCACAGTGGGATTCCTATCATGGTGAGCATGCAACTCTTGAGTCACCCAATCCACATGAGTAATCTTAGCATGCAAATTTTGTTTTAGATACTTCAAATTTGTTTTAAGTGAAATTTATTATTTTTAGTTTTAAAGTTGAATAAATAGACTGATCCACCAAATAAAAGAGGTCAATGGATTTTAGAAATACTTATGGATTATTTTCACTGAGAACTATCTAAGAATTATTTTTAAGATTAATTCATAAGCTTTGAATGAGCCAAAGGAATTTTCTCTTAATTATGTGTATTTATTCTTCATCATGTATTAAATTCTACTACCGATTGATGTTACAGGCATCTAGTAAAAACTTCAATATTATTAAGTCATCTTATTTGGTTGAATGAATTGTTAGATACTTTCAATGAATGATTGTTTGATTTACTAGTTAATATTCATTTTTTTGTTATCTAGGATATTGTAAAATTACTTACGGTCATCCTATTCTTATAAATTTATTCCTTTTTGTTGTTAATTATTTAATTATTTTTTAGATAATTTTTTTTATGAGTAATATGTTCTTAATAAAATTATTTCTTGAATCTAAAACAATTGACCCTTTTCATAGGTTATAAATTATCCTTCACACACATTTTTCAGAACTCTTTTACTTATTTTTTATACTAAATAACTATAAAATAATAAAATAATAAAAATAATTATACCATTAACAAAATTATATCATACCAAACAAAAAAAAGTCTAATTAAATCTCATTCTTAAGTTTAATCTCTACTATTAAACATTGGGAATCCAACCCCTCAACAATCTTATAAAATTTCTCCTCCTCACTTGTAACACTTGTAACATAGACTTTCTTTATTAATACATCACGTGACATAGACTTTCTTTATTAATGCATGATGCATTGATAACACCGTACAACAAAAATGATATATAGCCACCTTATAATCAAATCATAGATAATATCATTTTTTTATTATTCATAAGTTTAAGGGGATGTTTAAAATAATAATATTATGATGGCATGGAACTTGTAATATATACATGATACTATAATAATAATAATAATAAGAGATCCCTTGTTTGTAAAGTTTATGATTTGAACCTGTGATCTTTTAAGAAGAAATATATATTCTTAATTATTAGATCTATTCAAACTATATTCTCACATTGAAAAATAAAATATATATAATATCAATTTTTTTATTAATAAATTTAAAATAATATTTAAAATAATAATATTATGATGGTATAAACTTAAATTATTAATCAATGATACATTGATAACACCGATGAAAATGATATATAGCCACGGTTGATAGTCAAATATGAAAAATAAGATGCGTGAAGTGAACCATTGCGTGTTTTTTATTATAAGTTTTGGGAGTTTCTATCGGTTTTTTTATTAACCAGTAAAAAGAATGTTTAAAATAATAATGTTATAATTATTAATGTTTATTAACAGTAACATTGATTTATGAAATTTTAAAAATAAAATTGATTTATTAAATTTTAAAAATAAAAGTAAAAATAAAAAGTGTTATTTGGATTGTTTTAAAATTTTATTTTTAGATTTAGTTTTTAGAAAGTTATAAGATAAATTTTTATAAATTATTATAATTTTGATGAGTTAAAAAGTTAAGAAAATTGATATTACAATAAATATTTTGAAATTGATATTTAATGTAGGTTATATGGATATACACATGATATTTTAAGAGAAAGTAATTTTCAACTTTAACTTTTTTAATATCATAAAAAAGACAAATTTTTTGGACACTTGGTATTTTAGAAATTGTCAAACAACCTATTTCACCATAAAATTTATAAAAAAAAAAATTTATTTTAACAATGTTAATTTTCTCAATTAAACTTCATTATACTAATAATTTTACAGGCGAGAATAATGTATAATCAACATTATAAATAAGCTTTAGCTTGTGGTTCAAATTAAATGTATTTATAATAAATATTTTGAAATTGATATTTAATGCAGGTAATATGGATATATACATAAAATTTTAAGAGAAAGTGATATTCAACTTCAATCTTCTTACCTTAATATTACAAATAGGACAATTCTTTGGACAAATGACGTTTTACAGATTGTCCAATAACCTATTTCATCATAAAACTTATAAAAATTTATTTTTATTTTAATTATATTGATTTTCTCAATTAAACTTCATTTATTTTACAAATAAATAAATAAATAATGTAAAATCAACATTATAAATAAACGTAAATACAAAGCTTTAGCGTGTGGTTAAAATTCAATGTATTCCGTATGTTAAACATACACTTTCAAATTCAATGTATTCCGTCTCTTAAACATACACGGCGATCAACTGAATCTTATATAAATTTCCTAAACGGACATGCATCTTCAGGATTCTAATTTTATATATATTATTGAAATTTCGTAAAAGGACTTGGCAAGTCAATGAATTTATTAATAAATTAGCATCTTAAACATGCATTTTGATTAAATATATTTTCCATATAACATTGAAATTTCCCAATGTTGTCTAGTAAATGAATTTGTCTAGAGATAATAATAACTAAATCTAAAATCTTTAATTGTTAAAAAAAATTCAAAATTTTTAAATTTTTTTAATAATACTTGTACCTGGACGTAAGAGCAACGTACACGTTACAGTGATGAATCAAAGAAGCACAATGCACGCTATCTCCTCCCAGATATATTTATATATTTATTCAACAAAACTAAACTTTGCTCCTCTATAAATTACTCTTTTGTTCACGTCGGTATATATAATATTCCTCACCAAATACAGTCGTGGACGCAGCCGAGAGGTCGATCAAGTTAAAAGTATATAGAATTGTGCAAATTCAAAATGGAGCCAAAAACAGATGTGATCGAAGGTACAGATGGATGAGGTCCCGTTTGTTTCTGAAAAAAGAATTAAACTTGTACTGCCACGGAATCTCAATTTACATCACCATCACTATAAAGATTCCCGAGAAATCGCAGTGTCGCGATGTAACCTTTTCCCATGATTGATTCTGCACTGAGAAAATTAAGGAGGAAAACAGTGCAGGAAAGTCCAAAGCGTTTAATATACAAAAACAAAACGACATTGCCAAATTATTTAACCGAAAACGGAGGCACAATCACTTACAGATCCCTCTCGAATCTCGCAGATGTTGAATGTTGCAATTTTTAATCTCTCTCTGCACTCCGGCGTTGCCAACAAATCTTACAGTCATTATCACATGAACATTTAATTATTTGATTAGCTAACAGCACATACCCTTTCAAGCCGATGAACGTTCCGATTTTATCCATCCTTCCATACTTATCCTAATTTCAACCTTAAAAACAGAATCTCAAGCGCTTCAAACCATTAGATATAGATTGCTCCACCAAACCCTAATTTAATTCGATTTACCAGTTCCGGGCATCCTACGTTCATGCAGAAAAGTCGATGGTTGACTTTGTTGCCTGTTCGTTGATGTCCCGAACCGACCCTCAACTTTGTTTTAATGAACATT
>JASDQU010374477.1:28337-49400 GCA_032191745.1 Picea mariana | reverse complement strand
GGGATTTGGGTGTTTCAACACTTCCACCTAATTTTCCTTCCTCTGGATCTTTCGACCTGTCGACACCTGTCCTCCTGGATCCAACCATCCAGATTTTCTCCGGCCCTTCGAATTTCCGCTTCAAGAATCTCAAGTTTTAACTTGCCTCCTCCCGAACTCACGGCATCTAACGGTTGAGATCCTCTCTGATGATCCGATGCTTGAAGTTTACCCCGAACAATTTGACGCCTCAGATCTGTTCCTGCGATCGAACGACTGATATTCTAAATCTGGTTTCTGACTCTTCGGACTTTGGAAACTTCGAGTCTCAAACCTTGATAGGTTCTCTCTCCCGTGCGTGCGAACGTTAAGACTCATTCACCTTCCTCGGATCTAATATTTGTCGATCCTTTTCACTATGATCCAATGACCACTGTCGCTCTTATCAGTCTTAAAGGTTTTAAGCCTTTTATTCTCGTACAAGTTGTACTCTTAATGGATCTCGTCAACACTTATGATAAGTGATATCCCTTATGAGATTGATCTCTTTTAAGGTTTTTTTCATCCCATGTGATCCTTTTGTTTTAGGGATCACTTCAAACTCATATCGAAGGTCAACGACGATCGATGGTTCACAGGAATTGCGGGGTCCCAACATGCAGATTCTTTACCAGGGAGTTTGACCTTTGCAATATGGAAAGTGATCGCTTTATTCTAGTCTAACTGGGATCGTTGTTCCTCCAGCTTGTCGAGATCAACGACAAGGGTGAATTGCAGGCCGCGACTAGCGCATCCGCTATTTTCACCTTCACGCTCCACAATGGATCCCCACCCTCGATCTCCATTCAAAGATCAACGATGTATATCAATTGCGGGGTTTAACTTGACCTCGTACAACTTGACATCTCAGAGCCTTGAGCTCCAAAGGTCCTAGAACCAGGTCATGTGGATCTTTATAAAACTCTGGGGCTATGATCCCCACTCTTAGTCGGGTTTTTGGTTAAGGAAATAAGCACAAGTTCAAATTCTCATAGACTATTGTTCTGGAGGGAACACCTTCTCGACTCGCAGAGCTTTGAGCTCTCAATCAAGGCAAGGTAACTTGTGAGGTTACAAAATCAGTAAATATGCCGAGAGGCTTGCTCCGACTCGGGAACAACGATGTAAATTCCTAGGGAAACCGCCTTCGAGTGATTAAACTGGGGTGTATGGAAATCCAAGAATAATTATAGGTTCTCAAGGAAACAAACACATATTCATAACTTAATCATTTAATACAAAGAAATAAACCTTTATAGACATGTAAATACTCGCATGCATCCATTATTTACAATTCAAAACATAAGGCAAAAAAACACTTATTAGAACCATATAGTGTCATGCGAGTGCTGAAAGGGGTACTCGTTTCCACCCAACCATAGGCTCAGTCACTCCCAATGGATTTATCACTGGCCACCCCCGAGCTTGAGCCACGATGCTTTGAGATTCAATCTCTTACTTCCATCTCAACAGAAGTTAGGGATGAAGGTTACTCTCCTTCTCCCAATACAAAAATAGATAAGGACAAAGGTTACTCTCCTTCTCCTGGTTCAATCTCTATTTTCTGTGATCATAACTCACCGTTTCCTCTTTCAGTCCTGCCTCAGACCCGAGAGTTTCTCTCTCGTCTCCTCATTTTCTCCACAAGTCTCCCTTTTCCCACCACACTTCCTTTCTTTCCTCCCTCGGCAATATTGTGTGTGCCTTGAATATCCCTGTCTATGGTCAGGTTCAGAAGTTTTATCGATGGGCAGTCTGCCCCATCTCTCATTAACTCTTGAGGGGGCCTTCCCACCTACCATCCTGATGGAAATTCATTCCTGGTCAGAGGGTTGTTCTAATATGAGAAAATTAATTTCCATTCTGTCGAGATCAACGACAAGGGTGAATTGCAGGCCGCGACTAGCGCATCCGCTATTTTCACCTTCGTGCTAGACTACGCGAGGTTCATAGTCCACGGCTAGGGGATTATTTTTGAGTTCTTCCCCTTCCTCCTGGTCAAGTATTTGTAAGGAGTGGGAATACTATGGTTCTTTCGGTCTCCTAGGTTGAAGTTGTTGAACTTCAACGTCGCAATCTTATCCTGTTGTGTTCTAACTGCACGTATCCCCTTCGACAGGTACGCAATAACCATGGTGTAATCAAAGTCCCTTGGGACACTGTCACGGCTCACCGCGTTGGCCAGAGGAGGGATGTAGTCAGGTAAGATGGTATGGATTAGCTTCGCATTTGCCAAGTCATCTCGGTGCTTGGTTCTTTTCTCTGTTTTCGGTCGGGATGGTCCAGATCCGCAAGCAGTCGATGGAGAGGCTTACACTCCTCTCATCGAGGAAGGTTCAATACTTGCGGACATCACTTTCTCAGCCATGAGGTCGATCAGAACTTCTTAGAAGATTTTCTCTATGGCGCTGAGCTCATCCGACATGCACTCTTAGATTGGATAACTCAGATGGATGAATGAGTTCTCAAAGCAATAGAACCAGTGTCGATCTTACTAAACACAGTGCGGTAGAAATGAGTTGGCTAGGATACAATTTGCAAAAGTGTATTTGGTACAAGAGTCGGCGTAATAAGTAGACAATGGTGTAATGGGTCTCTCCAATGGACAAGAGGCCTTCATCAATGTGGTTATGTCCATTGTGGCGTGGTCCCGACGGTCTGATGGTGAGCTTTCTATCCATAAGCGTTGTTCTAAACGTTAGGGGCATCGGGCTAACGGTTATAATGCTTTCAATGGCTATATTTCTTCTCCATGTTGTGCTATTCTGATATCTCGGTGAAGTTCCAGTTTTTCAAATCTTCCTTCTGTGAAGTCCCCTCTGGGACCTTCTGTAACCTTTCTATCTTTTCTCTCTTTTTACTGAGCTTCTTAGCCTTCTTCCTTGTAGTCTTCGTCTCGGTTATCCTCTTTCCATTCTGATTCTTATCTCCTTTTGGCATAGTAACTTCGCGTTGTTGAGATTCTTTCATAGGGTCAGAGAGTAATACTTCTTCTCTATCTGGGGTAGGTGTTCAACTCATCTATGAGTCTTCTTGTGTTCTTTCAACTTCGACATCCAAGTTTCTGGTTCTAAGTAGCTTCGATATGTTCTCTTGTTCTTCAATCAAGTGTGTTATCCTCCTAGTCATGAAATCTTTTAATTCTTGCTTCTTCTGCTCTAAGACTTCCTCTTATTTCCATCTAGCCTATTCCATTTCAACCCAAGGCTTTCCTAGTAATATAGCAAATGGGGATTTGTTCTCAATAAATTTAACAATCTCAAAATCTTCCTTTGTCGAAGTTCCACGAGCACTCATAGATATCTAGGTGAGTCTTCCACATAGGGTTATCAGCTTTCCTCTAAATAATCCTATTCCTCCCAATGAAGGAATCATAGCATGATTTCCTAGAGTTTTCCAAGTTCTTTTTGTCATGATGTTGACCTGTGTTTCTTCATCCAAAACACAGTCAATGTTGAAGTCTCCTATTCTTTCATCTATGCATTCTTTTTCTTTGAACATCTCTAATAAGTTGAAATTTTTGTGATCATTTAGAGTTTATTTCATTTGTAGCAATACATTCTCTGATTCTTTCTAGGTTTCTACCATGGTATTAGTTTCTTGACCTTCCTCAAGGTTTTCTTGTCTCATATTCGTTCTGTCAAGCTTAGCAATCATTCTAAGGCAATCTAAAACTTCATGATCCATAGCTTTACAACAAAGACAACTAGGTCTTCTACCAGGGCATTCCTTAGCCAGATGTCTCAGTCTTCTTCAACTGTAACAAAGAGTTATTCCTCCCTTTCTTTGAAATGATCCCCAACCTTTCCTATATTTCACACTAGGATCATAGTAGCTAGCCTGCAAAAATTTCTTTCTATGATCCTGCATCCATTTGTTAGTCCAAACATTCTTTCTATGCATAGGAATAACATATCTTTCGCTATTTTTGCCAGATCTATTCATATCAAACCTTCTTTCATCTAGTTGTGCCCTACTTTTCAAGATAGGACAAGATTTATCAAACATACGTAGATCCATACTTTTGAAACAAAAATTTCCACGTATCTTACCTTTTCAATCAAAAATTTTCATTGTTTTTACCTTTATCAGAGCACAAAACTTTAAGATCTTACCTCTTTAACCAAAAATTCTTACTTTACTTTTATCAGAGCACAAAGATTTCAGGTCTTACCTCTCTTCTTCAGATCTGACTTTTCTTCTTGGCACAGAGCTTCAAAGGTCAAGTAGAATACTGCGCACTAGGGCAACAGATCTACGCACAGAACTTTCTCTTTTATGTAGTTCCCATCAATCACAGTTTCAATCCCGACAATGGAACCATTTGTTGGCATAGGGGTAGACCCAAGGTTCAACGCTTACAACAACGCACCAACAAAACCCTAACTACTAGCCCTTTCAGGAACACCTGCGAAGCATTTGAAGTCTCACCTGAGGTAGAGGCAGGGGTGGTTGTAGGAATCAAGTGTCTACAACCTTAGCTGGGACATAGATATGTGACTGTAACACCTTAACAAAGAACTTAGCAGTTATAGTTTATTAATATTCAGTCTTATTTTACAGCGCAGCTAAACCATAATAATAGATTAGCGCAGTATTCATATAGATCCAATAGATTCAAGCACTAAGCATACCAACATAGATCAGATCTAGCATTCATTCATATTATTCAGCACTAAGCTACCATATTAGATTCTTCCAAGAATATATCAATGCACTAAGCATTTTAACCACATAAACAAGATAACAACCATAAAGCACAAAGAAAATACAACACGAGATATACATGGTTCACCCCCACCCTGGGGCTACATCCACCAACCCTTCTTATTTATTTCTTTCTGTCAATCTTCTACATGCACAGAGCCATGATATCTTACTCCGCAGAGGACAGGAGATCTGCACGCACTCCACTAGATCCTCCTTCCTTGAGTTACAACACAAATCCTCTTCGCAGTCTCTTACAATCACTTGCACTTAGCCTTGCAAATCTCACACAGTATGCACAAATCATTTACAATCATCACTTGCACTTAGCACAGCACCAAAAACCTCCTCTTCTACCTTCTCTTACATCACCTAGACTTCTATTTATACATTACAAAGAGGGCCTAAACATGGGTAAACCCAAGGGACGACATCCCAATACCTGTTACATAAGCCCAAAACCCAAAAATCCCTAAAAAGGGGCTGAGATCCTGTGATCTCCGTTTCAACTTGCGCTCCGCCTTCGAAAGCCTGTCGAAGTCCCAAAAATAGGTCAAACATGACCAAGGATCCTCAAAACTTGGTCAAGGGCCAACAAAAAATAAGTGATTTTGTTTAAGACCCTCATTATATTTTTTGGTTTTCATAGCAAGATGGATTTTACTATAAGAGAGGATGACCTTAGTATTGAATAATATATACAAAATTGCAATTCAGTATGGAAAGAGAGGTGGAAATTTATCAACAATATGGTTTCAAAGAAAACGCTCGCATATGGTGGAAATCATTTGACTATTCTGAGTTGATGGCACTTTCTATTGAAGCATGTGAAAAAATAGTTTTAGACAAGTGGTCTCATGCAAAGTGTAAGGATAAATATAGTACCAAGGGTTTATTTCCATGTGGAAACTATATATTACAAGTTCATGATTGTATTCAAAAAGAGAAGCTTATTTCTTCTATTATCCCTAATTGCATGCATAATTTTATCAATGTTAATTTGGATAAAATATTGCAAGACCTGCCAAGAATATTCAAAAAACACAGGTTGAGAGAGAGATTGTTCAAATATTTAAAAATTTGATGATTTCCATGGATAAATATGTGTTTCATTCAATTTTTTATGTTGTATATATGGATGATGTAGATATTGTTTTGGGATATCCTTGGATTGACTAAGTTGGTATAGTTAATATTAATGTGCAAAAGAAATTTTTAAAGATTTGGTATAAGAAAAAGAAAATTACACTGCAAGATATTTCTCTTACTAAGCAAGACATTCCCACAATGGTACCTAAAGAAGTTCTTGTAGGGGAAATAATTGCAAGGTCTAAAAATGCATCATAATTAGATCCTACAGCAGCATATGAAGAAAATCCACAAGAACGACATAAAGAGGAATCCAAGGAAAGAAATTAATCAAAGGAACCACATGTCAAAGAGTCCCAGAAAGAAAAACCAAGAGCTAAGGATGATGTATATCACCACCCACACCATCTAGAAAAGAAACAATCATCAAGGAAAGGACATGGAGATCAAAAAACCTATTATGGACCAACATGGCACCAATTTGGAAACTAGTGGAGAGGCACATTGAGACATAATGACAATGCACAGAGATATCAAAGTAGCACAACAAGAAGCAATCAAATTCCAAGGCAAGGTGGCATGAAAGTAGTTGGACCACATGTTCACATTTCACAAGGATGGATGAATGCTTGTGCTTGGTACCAACTGGCTAAATTACTTATTCGATCATATTGTATGGTTTCTTCCCATGTTTCAAGGATGAAACAAGTGAAGGGAGATGGAATGGAATTTACCTAGGGGGTTCATATGGGGTACATAGGGAGGTACCCAATGGGAATAATAATAGAAATGAGTTATGTATTTTTATGTATGGAGTCCATTTTAGTAAATAAGGCCCATGTAATAATACGAACACAATGAAAGTAAGCAGGTTTATTAGAAGGTTAAACCTACTAGAATTTTCCTTATCTAGATGTTCTTAGAAGCTCAATGAATATAATAAGGCTTACTATAAGGTTCCACCTACTAGAATGTTACTAGGATACAGATAGTTCTATATAAAGAAGTAGAAGAAATGTAATGGAGCATGGTGAAGAATATTGTAATTGTAACAAGAAAAGATTGTTTGAGGAGTAAATTCCTTCCATAAGGAATAATATATGGTGTTACCCTCCTTTGAGGTTTTTCTATAAAATTTCTCATGTTTATTATTTTATGTGAGTGATTTGATTCTATCTTATATTTCCATATCTTAGGTATATAAGATAGAACAATGGAAGGCCATTTTTTCATAAATCTTATGATGATAAGAAGAGAGACAATATGGATTAGAGAAAGAAATGATTCAATCTTCCTTTCATCAGGAACAACTCGCAATCATTTCACCAAGAACAACCAACACAAACTAAACAAAAAATGGCATATTCTTGGGGAAGAGGCCAAGATACAATCCCATAAAGAATTGGGGATGTGAAGGAGACAAATTGTATAAATATTGTCCTCACAAGGGAGATGGGATGAGGATTGTACATAACATCTAGGAAGATGATATGGTGTAGGAAGTGAGTAGGAAAATGCCAAGGCTTTATGCAGCCTTGGACCACATACAAGAATACTATCAATCCTACATGATTAAGGTAGAAGGTAAGATTGTTAATCATCCCATAACTATTTTGATTGCTAGTCATAGCTATATAGATCCAAATATAGTTGAAAGTTTTAAATTGAAGATATGTAAGCATGAAAATTCTTGGTTGGTTCAACTAATCACTAGAACTAAGAGTAAAATTAGTGAACTTGTCAAGGACTTCCTAGTAAACATGGATGGAGTTCGTATTGATGCATATTTGAACATCATACCACTTGGGTCATATGATTTCTTAATTGGTATGGATTGGTTGGACTAGCATAGTGCTATCTTAGAGTGCTACAATAAAGAATTTGCATGCCTTGATGATGAAGGGAATTCAAGGATGATGCAAAGTATTTGAAGACCTATATCCATTAGATATATTTCAGCATTGAAGCTTAAAAGAATTTTTAGGAAAGGGTGCGAGATATATGTGGCCCATATGGAAGACCCAACAAAGGATAAGGAGCCAAATATTGAATATTACCTAATTTTGGAGGAATGTGAAGATGTGTTTGGGGAATTTCTAGGATTTTCACTAAAGAGAGATATTGACTTCTCTATTGAGTTAATGGTTGGAGCTTCCTCAGTTTCCAAAACTCCCTACAGAATGAGCACACTAGAGCTGAAAAAGTTGCAAACGAAACTAGAATAATTGTTGAAGGAGTACATGCGCCTGAGTGTCTCACCTTGGGGTGCCCAAGTAATTTTTTTGAAGATAAATGATGGAACTCTAAGGTTTTGTATTGAATTCAGAAAAATTAATAAGTTTACTGCAAAGAATAGGTACCCTCTACCATGGATTGATGATATCTTTATCAACTAAAAGGAGTAAGGATATTTTTCGAGATTGACCTGAGTTCAGGTTATCATCAGGTGAGAATAAAAGAAGACTATACGAGCAACATGGAATTTAGGACAAGGCGTGTCCATGATGAGTTGTTCATGGTTCCATTTGTCCTGACAACTGCACNTGTGTCTAATGAATGGAGTGTTCAGATATTACCTAGACAAATGTGTCATTGTCTTCTTGGATGATATTCTTATCTACACCAAGATAGACATGGAGCATGAACAAGATTTGAGAATGGTGTTATAGGTATTGAGAGAGAACTAACTTTATTCCAAGTTACAAAATTTCATTTTTATCAAAGGAAAATCCATTGTTTGTGCCACATCATCTCAAAGGAGGGCATAGAGATGGACACTGAGAAGATTGAGGCGATCAAAAAGTGGCCTAGACCAAAGAATGCTTCAAAAGTGATATCCTTTATGGGAATAGTTGGATACTATAGGGGATTCATTGAAGGTTTCTCCAAGGGCACACATCCAATCACTTCACTACAAAAGAAGGGAAATTTTTTTGAATGGACTATAAAGTGGAAGGAGATTTTCAAGCATTTTAAGGAATTATTGACTAATGTACTTATTTTAAAGGTTGTATATCTAGATGAGGATTTTTTTGTGTGCATAGATGCATGCAAGGAAAGGCTTAGTGGAGTCCTTTCACAAAATGGGCATAGCATATGTTATGAGTCAAGGAATCTTAAAGACCATGAAATAAAGTATGCTACCTATGACTTGGAGTTGGAAGCCATAACACATGCCTTAAAATTGTGGAGACATTATCTCATATGCAGAACATTTGAACTAAGGATGGATCGTAGTGGTATGAAATGCTTATTTGAGAAGCCAACACTAAATGTCAAACAAACTAGACGGATGGAATTTTTTATTGAATATGACTTCGATATCAAGCACATCAAGGGAAAAGAGAATAAATTGGTTGATGCACTTAGTGGGAGGATGCATGAAATGCATGCTACATGCATTATCATGTATTTTTGAGATTTAAAATGTAGAATTTTGGAAGTTGTAGCATCAGATCAACATTATACACAAGTTACAGAAGGATTACAATAGGGAAATATACCACTTAAATTTAAATACTACAAGTTGGAAGAGGATGGAAATTTATTGTTCATGGACAAATTTTATGTTTCTAATACTCAAGAATTAGTAAATATAGAGATTAAAGAGATGCACAATGTACCATATGCTATCCATTCAGGGTGCCAGAAGACAATTGCAGTGGTAAGAAGCCAATATTTATGGCTTGGAATGAATAAAGATGTGGCTAATTACATAGCCAAGTGCATGGAATGTCAAAAGGTGAAGACTAAACACAAAAATCCAATAAGATTGTTACATCCATTGTCCATTCTTGAATATAAATGGGAGGTTTTTAAAACAAATTTTATTACCATGCTTCCAATAATAATAAGAAAAAATGATTCCATCATGGTATTGGTGGACAATATTACAAAGGATGCACATTTTATTCTAGTGAAAATGACTCGCAAGGCAGCCAATATTCCATAGATTAATATGAAGTAAATTTCCAAGCTACATGATGTGCTTAAGGAAATAGTGTCAGACAGAGATCCCAAGTTCACTTCCAATTTTTGGAATGGGCTATTTAAGAGATTTGGAAAAAAATTGAATTTTAATACAACATATCACCCATAGTAAGATGGACAAATGGAGAGGATAAACTAGATAATTGAATATATGTTGAGAATGTATGTAATGGACAAGCCTTCCATGTGGGAGGACTACCTTCATCTAGTTGAGATCACTTATAACAATGGATATCATGAATCATTGAATATGAGCCCATTTGAAGCCTTGTGTTGAAGAAAATGCAACATGCCAATGAGCTGGGATAACCTAATAGATAGACTTTTTATTGGGACAAAATTGCTAAGGGGAATGGAAGAGAAGATTGTAAAGATCGGATGGAATTTAAAGGTTGCACAGTACAGGTAAAATATTTATTTTAATAAAGGAAAAACACACAAGTATTTCAAAGTGGGTGAGCATGTGATTTTAAAAGTAAAAACTAAAAGGATCTCACTAATATTGGGAATTTTCCCAAACTTAGTAGTGAGATACCATAGCTTGTTTGAAGTTTTGGAGAAGATAGGCCCAGTTGCATTCATGCTTGCATTACCTGCATCCATGAGAATTCATAATGTGTTTCATGTGTCTTTATTGAAGAAATATATGTCTGATCCTAACCACATGATTGATTCGACTATAATCCATGTAGAGAACAAAGGGGAATTTTGGGTGGAGCTAGTGCGCATCCTGGAATGAAAATGTCAAAGTGATCATGAACAAATCCATTGGCCTAGTAAAGGTCTAATGGTCCTGATATGTTCTAATTGTGCATCATACATATAATCAACACAACAAAAAATAAACACAATTCACACACATTTATGCATAGAAGTGAAAGAAAAATAATAATTTTCTTTTAGAGAAGCACCAACTAGATACAGACCTCAAACATTCCTCCCAACCATAGAAACTACTATTCTATCTCTCAACAATGGATCACCCCTAAGCCAGGGATATGACTACATCAAGGAAAAGGCACTCACATAGGGAAACTAAGGTCCAACATCACACAACTCAAGGAAAGGCCAATGGTACCAACTCATGTAGTAATTCCACTCCATGACCTCTCATTCCCCATCATCATATCCCACCTAAGGAAGTGTATCACTTCGCTTATCCACAATCCCTCAGTTGTACCACTTCCCTTCCAAGGCTTCATCAATAAGTCGAGAGAAAAGAACCGATCTCGTCATCTAGAAACTGACTTTCATTACAGTTGTGGAGGGGATCGCCTACCTTCAAAGAAGACACACGTTTAACCCCCTCCTTTAAATTCCATTTTTGACTTATCTTTTTTATTAAATCTTGAATACTTGGAAAATATTTAATTTTTAATTTTTCACTTGAAAGACTGAATTGACTTTCGAGACAGATTGACTCAAACTAGACCGACTTACAATGTCTCGACTAAGACTTCGGCTGACTTGAGTACAAACTCTACTAGACTATGTCTCAATTATTTCCTTCATGTAACTCTTTTATACAAAGGACTTCATATACTTTTTTTATGACTCCATATATATTGTACTTCAAATACAAAATACTAAGTGATAATGATTTCATATCACCATGTGATATTGAATCTTCACCCACTAGCATCTTGTAGACATGATGTTGTAAATAAATCATTGAAGTTGATGTCAACTAACTCCACAGCTTTCAGACAATTCTTCATTGATGTCGAGTTTGTTGGAGGTATTAATTTCTACCTACCAACAACCACCAAACTTTGAGAGAGCTCCACCAACATCCATCGATGCTTCGAGATATTTCCCTCTAAGAACTCACTCAATGATCTAGAGTCTTCTATGGCCTCTATAAATAAGAGGCAAATGTAATTGTGTTGATCAGATTGAGCAATACAATTTGTTTTTTTTCATTACTGTGTTATTTTCTTCTGACCCCTTCATTTGGTATTAGAGCTTGGATCTGGGTCTCACTCCCTCACAGGAGGGCCCAGGATCCTGAGAGCAGTTGCTGGGAAATATCGTGTAGGTTGCATAGTACATGGAGGAGGACTGCACGATGCTGAGGTAGACAGAAACAACAGAAGAGATCTGTGAAGGAAGAGACCCCGTGAAGAGTGCCCATGAAGATCTTCTGAGTTAGGTTTCTGAGGGTTTGGCACACGGTTGTACACCCGTTTCTGGAGAAGGATGCAGCCACAATAAGGAAATTAAAGTTTGTTTTGTGGAAGTCTGGTTATATGCTGGAGAAGACCTGTGGTAAGCGAAGCAGCATGGAGAGCAATATCCAGTGTGAAACTACATGGAATCAACGTAGGACTGGTGCATATTCCAGGAGACTTTGTGGTTGTTGTGGATGGCAAAGAAGACTATGAACTATCCCAGAGTGAAGAAATCAATTTTATGTGTTATTTTGCTTCTTTCCTCTTCCATGTGACGTTGAGGAGAGCTGTGGAAGTCTAAAGAACTATTGGAAAGTCTGACGAATGGAGTTGTTGATGAGGCTGCAGTTTGCAAAGTGATACACCATTTCTTTCAAGAATTAGAGACAAAGGTTGTTAAAAATGTTCAGGCTAGCGTATATCTCGAAATCCGTTGTTGAAACAGAGCTATCGCTGATTTATAGGGATTTCCAGAGGTTTGTGCCCGATAAGTCCAACGATGGAGGACTGTGATATGATTGCACCTGCTAGGTCCAATGGCGGATGACTATTTAGCGAAGACACTGCATCGAAAATATGGTTGGGCGAAGTCACTGCAGCAAAAACGTGGTTAGCGAAGACAAAGACAATGGGGTGTTTTTGTGGACATAGAAGCCACCAAGAGAGTTGTCCGTGCAGCTTTGTCGAAGGCATTATTGTGCTCTGCAAGAAAGGGCGATTAAAGGAGGCGCTTAGTATTCTCAATATTTTCCATAAGAATGACATTGTTGTGGATTTTAATGCTACAAGGATGCGCGAAGATGGAGGTATGTTCAGAGTGGAATTTGCGAGGAAGAGGCATTATTCTGTTAAATATGGTCATGTGGGGTTTAGTATTAGAGAAAATTGAGTTAAGTTGTAAGAGGTCAGATTCAAGTTCAAGTGAGAGAAGGTCAAGTTCAAGTGACTGAGTCTTTGAATGAGTCTAAAAGCTTTGTGAAAAGTGATAGTGTTTGAATGATTCTAAAGGCTTTGTGAAAAAGGAAAAGGAGTCTTGAAATGTAAAAGACATTAATCTCAAGAAGAGTAAAAATGAGTGCTAGTTAAAGTTAAAGTGAGAGACTATTTGTTAAGATAGTCAAAAGTTGAGTCCAAATCAAATGTTAAGTGATGTAAAAACATGGCAAGTGGTGGGTCAATTAAGTTTCCCAATCCATTGTCATAGGTTGTCTTGTTGGATCTTGATCAACTCCAACAAGAAACATATCCATAAAGTATATTGAAAGGAAAAACAAGATGCAAGAAGCAGTGTAAAACATAAAAGACAGACTCATGATGCAGAAGACAAAGGGTGATAGAAGACAAAAAAATGGATGGTGAAAGACAAGTCAAAAAGACTCTCGGTGGAAGAGGTAAAGAACAAACAAGACTCCAAATGAAGTTATGCAAGGCTTAATAATGAGATGTAAATGGGCATATGTAATGGACTTGTAATGTGTTGGGCATTTAGTAAAGAATGTGAAATTTTTGTACCTGAGATAAAATGATGCATATATGATGTAAGGGGTGCATGATCGGTAGTACCCGACACCCTAGAGGTTTTTTGGTTTAAATTTGTAAATCTTAGCCATAAGCATAGGTAAGCTATATTTCCCAAGAGGTTGTTGGTCCAAAGTTGTAAAGCTTAGCCATCGGCAAGGCAAGCTATATTCCCCAGGTGTTTAGTAAGCCCTGTTGAGACAGGTGTTATAGGACAAATCGGTAGGTGCGGACACTAACAGATATCCCTAGATCCACCTGGATCTAGAACAAAACAGGACACGACACGACTATTTCCCTAATTTGTAATCATTGATTCTACTAATAGGAAGGAATAAGTGACATACCTTTATATCGCTTCCTTAGGTCTCTATTGTTCCTGCTTTGCTCCGGTGCTCTCGTGAAGTCAAGTCCAAGACAACACAAACCAACCAAAGTGAAGATAGAAAAGTATATTCAATGTCAACTTATGCATATGATCAAGGAATTACACAATAAAGTAAGAGTGACTTTATGGGAAAGGGACATACTGTTGTATCATATTAATTGAAAGTAGAAGATACAACCTGATCACCTTGATGTTGCAAGCTTCCTTTCAGTGACCCTTGGTTCCAACACACACAATTGCTCTATACTTGCATGAAAAAGATCCAAATCCTCTTAATAGACCAAATAGATCCTTCAAGCTTCTATCCAAACAGGGTTCTTAACACAATTCTTTCACCAATTCTTCATTCAATCTTGCTTAACCTTTTCCATGAGAAACCTCTCAATATATAGGAGAAGGAGAGATGGTTACATGGATGAGGATGATCCCATAAAATATGAGAATTCAGTAGAATGACAACCATGCAAATGCCAACTCATTTTCTAGAAGATTCCCTTTTAGAACCCTCGAGACCTCTTCTCCTTTCCAAGATTAAAAACAGGTTTTCACCCTATATATGGAGCAGACTGCGAGAAGTTCACACCCAAAGTGTGGGTGGCCTACGAAAATGAGGGATTCTCGCACCCTAGACCATAGGCAGCCTGTGAACTCATCTTAAAAACATGTTTTTTGGAAGAAGATAGGAGCCACTTTTCTCAAGCAAAAGGTCCTTGTTGGGAGCCTGAATACACCACTATTGAGACATCACCAAAGTGACTAAAATCATGTGTAACAGAATGCCCCTCAAAGTATGAGGCCGGAATCTGTGACAGCCGAAATACTTTGTAAACTGCGTGTGTGTGTGTCAGAAACCAGGAGCATGCCTAATCAGAAACCTGCAAACAACCAAGCATATGCAAAATATAATACAAGTTCTGAGGTAGGAATTCCCATACTCGGATCACAAACGGATGACATCATGAATGTAGGTCATGGCCACCAATCATACATCGTGGATCCATGCCGTCAAAATATTGCACAACCACCAGGAATACACTATGGATCTACGAGAAGACTTAAAGTAAGACAACATAGCCACGTGACATACAAAGTGGATCTATGTGCCAATGCAAATCATACATACTCCATCGCAGCCTGGATCAAAAAGATGAGACCCANCAAGTGCGAGGGAAATCACCATTAATGTCAATGACTCCCAAGGTACACTAGTACAATCCAACGAATGTGAATAAATGAGCTGAGGTTGAACATTTGAAGGAACCTCCCGATCAGGGGTCAATAATGAAAACCCACAGTCGAAAGAGAGGAAACCTGCCATTGAGGCATGCAAGTTCCAAGGTACCAGATAATTTCTAAGTCTTGTTTCTGGATACTGAGGTGAAGTCGATAGAACAAGACTCATCACAGGAGGGCCTTGATGTATCCCCCATCAACGACATGAAATAAGTAATAGATTTTGAGGATGAAACAGAGTATGAATATAGGTTGAAATGGACACAGGGAAGATCGACATAGTAAGAATGGACAACTACAGATGGCCAACTAAATAGAGGGTTTGGATGAACTTCTCTTGAACATATGAATGACACGACCAAGGACTTGGCAGCACTGACTCAGAGACGACCCAGAATATGACCTTGTAGAAAGTCGAATGAGAGACAAATGGATTTCCCAAATCGGCTTAAAATTATGAATAGGGGGTGTCATGTTCAAGAGCGACGCTTACTGCCATTAATATGAATACGAAAACACATCGCTTTCCCAAAATTTCCCCCACCATTTCTGGCGAGTACCTCTTTATTTTTACACAATCTTGAGGAGAATAACATATGCTTGTTGATGTAATCTCATCCTTTGGACAAGTCCCTCAGAGTATGTTTAATGAACCCTAGGAAGGAGTGGTTCGGTCCCATTATAGGTCTTTCACTCTTTGTTTAACGAGTCCAAAGATAGAAAACTCAGGGGTTTTTCATGTTTTGAGAGTCTGAAAAACACTTAAAGAGAACTCTCTTAGTTATTTTTTCATAAAATAGTTCGACAGGACTGAAAAAGTGATAAACTATTTCCCATCGAATGTTTTGTTCAGATACTTTTACGAGCGTGAACAAAACAAGGTCGCTCGACCATCTTTTCGTTTTAATGGAGCATGAAAAGAGCTTAAAGGATACTCCTTTGCGTTCGTCATTTTCGTGTTACCACGACAAGTACAAAAAGACGAGAAAAGTATACTCGGTTACATTCTCATGTATTTTTGAGCACGAGAACGAACGAAGACTGAGCTCGAGGTTTTTCTAAAAACCATAAAAAGCAGTCGTACATGCGACAAAAAGAAAAAAAGCATTTGTACTCCTTTACGTGGACTTCAAAGTTGCTATATCTGCAAAAAGTCACACTCATAGGACTATTAGGCATTAGGTTTTATAGACAAAACAATATAAAAATCAACAAAAATGGTAAAAAGTGAATAAATATGGGTAAAAAGGGCTTTTACCATTTTCATTGTGATTTTGCCAAGAACTTTGCCCAATACACCTCATTTTCCCCCAAATTTCATTGCTCAATCGTGGGAGGCACACGCGACCATTTGGCGAACCGTCTCCGCCAAAAAGGTAAGCTCTCGATCTTCTACCTTTTCCATGGTTTAGTTTTAGTTTTTATTGGCAATTTTCAAGGTTTTAGGTTCATTTTAGGGCCATAATTTGCGCTCGAGAATTCTCACAGGCTAGCCATGCGGGACCTGTGAGAATGTAGGATTCTCGTAGGCAACCTTAAGGGAACCTACGAGAATCTCGCACTGTGCTAAAGGGGAACCTGCAGGGGCCAAAAAATGAAATTTTTATTTGATTTTTGCTCAATAAAAAATGTGCCAAGTTTTGAAAAAATTTGTTGACCCTTCTCTTATGCTTCTTCTGTAGGTATTTGATCATCACGATGCTAGAGTGGAAAGAAAGAGAACATTAGGAGGAGGATGCCATTGTTAGGAATGCCCGGGTACCATCGTTGCCCTCCGAGACTATGGACTCTTGAAATTCTTCAGGATTCCGAGCATGAGGACCCAACTCAGATTGTTGGAGTACCTGGTTCATATGTAGGACATGGACCAACAGTTGTTTCACATGGGAGTCCAGAAATTGACCCTAGATATCGAGGATATCTACTTTCTAACAGGGTTATCATGACGTGGGTACCATGCTAGCTTTACTGGTAGTCGAGGTGGAGAACTCCCTATGAGTGAGTATTGTCGCTGGTACTATGCTCCTGAGGCAGAAAGAAGCAAGGGCAAGGTTGTTATTTGGGGGGTCCAAAACTTGACCCTGCGAACCATCTTGTTCACTATAGCATGCATGGTTGGGAGCGCAGCTCCACACATGGCTCTCTAGAGCTACTTCCAATACGCCATAGAGTGCACAGAGCCACGAGTCTTCAACTGGTCGGATGCAGTTCTCCGCAGTATGAAGAGGTAATTGACGAAGTGCAGGAGGGACGACTTGAAGCAGTTTGGGTACGGATCACTTTTAGTGTCCTTCTTCCTCGAGAGGGTCCCATTTCTGAGATTACAGGTTGATTGGGGTTTACCGGCCCCATAGGATTCGAGGATGCTGAGGTGGTGCAACCTCATGGCTCGACACGTAGCTGGGCCCATCATCAAGTACAATGATTCATTTTTCGACTGGTTGTGGCCACAGATGCTGATGGTTGATGACTACGCATACACTGGTTTGGATTTCCAAGGGGATCCATATTTGGCCCTACCTAAGGATGCTCAGTGGGGTGACCTAGGTAAGAAGTACACATTTTGTTCTTTTAAATGTTTTTGTAATTTCTATTAGATAAAATGTTTTTATGTTTGTCCAAGAACTAATAAAAAAAAATATCTTTTTGATGACACAGATGTGGGGCCATATCGACCTCCAGGAATGTCTCCTATTCAGCGGCGAGGAGAGGCGGCTCTAGTGGTGCAATGGGATGACGAAGACTATGAGGCAGTGGAGCAAAACTTGGAGGGGTTGACCGCTGACATCCCAGATATGGCTATTGGGGAGATCCTTAGGCGTTATCAGCGCCACACTGTGGACGTGTCAAAGTCTATTAGTCGACTGCTTCGTAGGGTGGCCCAGGCAGTTGTGTGTTGTCGTGAGCATCACCCATGAAGCTATTTTGTAGAAGCTATGAGCTTCACATTTTGAGATTTTGGTACTTGGATAGAAACTTTTTGTAAAAAAAATTTGATCGTTATATACATATATACAGCTTCTACTAGCTTATCTTGTGTTCTGTGATACATGTGATGTGATTGGTTTATAAATGGCCCAAATGTCTGTCTAATACATAGTTAGCTAATGCATTCGTCAATGTATTTAGACATCTAGGAATGTGTTGATACTCAATATAATCAAAATAACATTCCAAGAGGCGAATTTGTAAATATACCCGTAAAAAAGTAGGACTTTGAATAGCATAGACATTACTTAGCTGAAGTACTACTAGCTGCGAATCGAGTCGTATAGCTAAGTGGCGGATACCGATCGAAATAGAATCAATCAACAATTCGATGAAGGCATTATACTCTGCAATATTGTTGGTCACACGGCCGAGACACACACCTCGTAGAGTGATAAGTTCATTTGTAGGGGTGTAAATTGCCCAAGCAGCAGAAGCAAGGTTCTGAGTACTACGGCTAGCGCCATCAGCAAAGCCAATGTGGGGTAGCAAAGACTCTGACATCTAGAAACCAAACACAACATAACATAAGTAGTCGAGGGCAGAGACCAGATAACGAAAAATCATACTGCAATAACACACAGGAAGTATGATACAATAAAATACATGTACTCATGCACAGGTGATCTTAGGCATAGTACTTCTTTAAGTGCAACCCATTTCTGGGTTCAATCAAAGGGATATCATTGTAGTCCACTAACTCGTAAGCTCCTTTCTCCAAAACTCGTCTCACGATATAAGGACCTCGCCACATAGCTTTGAATTTTCCTGCTCCTAGCATATCCCGATCTTGTTCGTAAAGGAGAACCAAATCACTTCGGAGAAAACGCAAGGCTTGACATGTTTGTCATATTGGGCTTTGACGCATTTCTTCTGGGCTTATATGACTAGGGTGGCGTCGCGATGAGTTTCGTCTAATCGCATGAGATACAACAGACGTTCTTCTTTGGTAGAAGTGTTTGGGAGGAGTTCGATGGCTAGTTTTAGGGAGGGTATCTCACATTCAATTGGCAGGATGGCTTCTAGACCATAGACTAACCGGAATGGTGTAAACTCGGTAGCAGACTTAACCGATGTCCGGTAAGCCGACAATGCTGAAAAAAACATCGTGTGCCAACTCATTTTGTGAATCCCTATCATTCGTTGAAGCATGGTAATGAGGACTTTGTTAATTGCTTCGACTTGGCCGTTGGCTTGTGGGTAATAGGGTGTTGAGTTTTCATGGTGAAGACCCAAATTTTTAGTGAGTTAAGACATCGGGAAGTTTCTAAAGTGGCTACTGTGATCAGTGACGATAGCCTAAGGAACACCAAAACGAGCGATGATGTGATTGAATATGAATAATGCTACGGTCTTTCCGGTCTTGTCAAATATCAGCATCGCCTCAGCCCATTTCGTAAAATAATCTATGGCTACAATAATTTATCCATGCCCCCCGTCCGAGTGAGGGTGACATGTCATGAAATCGATACCCCATTTCACAAAAGGACCAACGGAGACCACAGGGTGAAGAGGAGCGGGATGTGACCGTATTTTATTATTATAGGTCTTGCAAGCGTGGCATGTTTGGATGGAAATTATACAATTGTTAAATAAGGAAGGCCAAAAATACCCTGCTCGCAAGATCTTCTGGGCAGTAGCATACCCAAACATATGACCACCACAGGCTCCAGAATGGCAGTCATTTAGGGCTTTCTCAGCTTCGTCAAACACGAGGCAGCGTCGAAAAATGGAGTCAAGCCCACGACGATAAAGAGTATCACCGAGGATAATATACTAATGGGCTTGGTAGCGTATTTGATGGTGGTCAGTACTAGACAAATGGGGCCAGAAAGTCTGGGTTTGGAGATATATGATGATATCTCTGAACCAAATATCATCGGAACTAATCAGGAAAAGGGATTCATCAGGTAATGAATCGGTTGCTACATTTTCCGTCTCAGAGTAGGGAAAGTCGCATATCAACTCGGCAAACACTAAGGATTTCTTGGACTTAGCGCGTTCGAATTCTAAGTCAAAATCCTGGAGTATCACTATCCATTTGGAGTATTTTCCCCCTAGCATTTGATTTGTAAGAATGTGTTGCATAGGGTTGCAGTTAAAAATTACCGTAGTCTTGCAAGACAAGATATAGTGTCGGAAACGTTGAACTGCTTGGACAGCTACCAAGGCCAGTTTTTCAACATGTAACTACTTGGTTTTGATAGGCGTAAGACTTCAACTCAAGTAATAGATGACATGTTCGTCATGAGAATCATCCTCCTGGAAGAGAACCATAGCAATGGTGTAGTCTGAGGCTGCAAGGTAGAGGAAGTAATCGCAACAGTAATCAAGTGGGAAGAGAAGTGGGGTACGTGTTAGAGATAGTTTCAAAGCTTCAAAATATTTGTTGGCAGTGGTATCCCATACGAACTCAGACCCTTTCTTGAGCAGTCGCATAAATCCAAGGGTTAGCTCGGCATAGTTCGGGATGAAACGACGAAGAAAGTTTGTCTTCCCTTGCAAACTTTGTAACTGGTGAAGTGAGGAAGGAGGAGGGAGATTGAGAATCGCTTTGACCTTCAAAGGATCTACCCAGATCCCTTAACATGAAACAATAAAGCCTAGAATTTGGCCGTATTCTACGCAGAAGACGCATTTGTGAGGATTCAAGCGTATATGGTAAAACTGACATCGAAGGAAAATGGCTTGGAGGTGTATTGGATGATCTACATGGTGCATGGAATGAGCGGGTAAGTCATCTAGATATGGATGCACGATGTGCTTGATATCATGGAAGGCGTAAGACATAGCATGCTGAAAAGTTGCACCAACATTTTTTAAACCGAAAGGAAGTTTCCAATAAGAAAAAGTGCCTCAAGGACAAATAAAAGAGGTTTTGTGTTGGTCCACGAGAATGATATTGATTTGATTATATCCGGAGAAACCATCCATCAGAGAGAATATTTCACTGTCGGCACA
>JASDQU010374477.1:16634-27770 GCA_032191745.1 Picea mariana | reverse complement strand
CGAGATATTTCCCTCTGAGAACTCACTCAATGATCTAGAGTCTTCCATGGCCTCTATAAATACGAGGCAAATGTAATTGTGTTGATCAGATTGAGCAATACAGCTTGTTTTTTTTCATTACTGTGTTATTTTCTTCTGACCCCTTCATTTGGTATTAGAGCTTGGATCTGGGTCTCACTCCCTCACAGGAGGGCCCAGGATCCTGAGAGCAGTTGCTGGGAAATATCGTGTAGGCTGCAAAGTACATGGAGGAGGACCGCACGATGTTGAGGTAGATGGGAACAACAGAAGAGATCTGTGAAGGAAGAGACCCCGTGAAGAGTGCCCGTGAAGATCTCCTGAGTCAGGTTTCTGAGGGTTTGGCACACGGTTGTACACCCGTTTCTGAAGAAGGATGCGGCCACAATAAGGAAATTAAAGTTTGTTTTGTGGAAGTCTGGTTATATGCTAGAGAAGACCTATGGTAAGTGAAGCAGCATGGAGAGCAATATCCAGTGTGAAACTACGTGGAATCAACGTAGGACTGGTGCATCTTCCAGGAGACTTTGTGGTTGTTGTGGATAGGAAAGAAGACTATGAACTGTCCCAAAGTGAAGAAATCAATTTTATGTGTTATTTTGCTTCTTTCCTCTTCTGTGTGACATTGAGGAGAGTCGTGGAAGTCTAAAGAATTATTGGAAAGTCTGATGAATGGAGCTGCTAATGAGGCTGCAGTTTGCAAAGTGATACACCGTTTCTTTCAAGAATTAGAGACGGAGGTTGTTAAAAATGTTCAGGCTAGCGTATATCTCGAAATTCGTTGTTGAAACAGAGCTATCGTTGATTTATAGGGATTTCCAGAGGTTTGCGCCCAATAAGTCCAACGATGGAGGACTGTGATATGATTGCACCTGCTAGGTCCAACGGCGGATGACTATTTAGCAAAGACACTACATCAAAAATATGGTTGGGCGAAGGCACTACAGCAAAAATGTGGTTAGCGAATACAAAGACAACGGGGTGTTTTTGTGGACATAGAAGCCACCAAGAGAGTTGTACGTGCAGCTCTGTCGAAGGCATTATTGTACTCTGCAAGAAAGGGCGATTAAAGGAGGCGCTTAGTATTCTCAATATTTTCCATAAGAATGACATTGTTGTGGATTTTAATGCTACAAGGATGCGCGAAGATGGAGGTATGTTCGGAGTGGAATTTGCGAGGAAGAGGAATTATTCTGTTACATATGGTCATGTGGGGCTTAGTATTAGAGAAAATTGAGTTAAGTTGTAAGAGGTCAGATTCAAGTTCAAGTGAGAGAAGGTCAAGGTCAAGTGACTGAGTCTTTGAATGAGTCTAAAACCTTTGTGAAAAGTGACAGTCTTTGAATGAGTCTAAAGGCTTTGTGAAAAAGGAAAAGGAGTCTTGAAATGTAAAAGACATTAATCTCAAGAAGAGTAAAAATGAGTGCTAGTTAAAGTTAAAGTGAGAGACTRTTTGTTAAGATAGTCAAAAGTTGAGTCCAAATCAAATGTTAAGTGATGTAAAAACATGGCAAGTGGTGGGTCAATTAAGTTTCCCAGTCCATTTTCATAGGTTGTCTTGTTGGATCTTGATCAACTCCAACAAGAAACATATCCATAAAGTATATTGAAAGGAAAAACAAGATGCAAGAAGCAGTGTAAAACATAAAAGACAGACTCATGATGCAGAAGACAAAGGGTGATAGAAGACAAAAAAATGGATGGTGAAAGACAAGGCAAAAAGACTCTTGGTGGAAGAGGTAAAGAACAAAGAAGACTCCAAATGAATTTATGTAAGGCTTAATGATGAGATGTAAATGGGCATATGTAATGGACTTGTAATGTGTTGGGCATTTAGTAAAGAATGTGAAATTTTTGTACTTGAGATAAAATGATGCATATATGATGTAAGGGGTGCATGATCGGTAGTACCCGACACCCTAGAGGTTTTTTGGTTTAAATTTGTAAAGCTTAGCCATAAGCATAGGCAAGCTATATTTCCCAAGAGGTTGTTGGTCCAAAGTTGTAAAGATTAGACATAGGCAAGGCAAGCTGTATTCCCCAGGTGTTTAGTAAGCCCTGTTGAGACAGGTGTTATCAGACAAATCGGTAGGTGCGGACACTAATAGATATCCCTAGATCCACCTGGATCTAGAACAAAACAGGACATGACACGACTCTTTCCCTAATTTGTAATCATTGAATGTACTAATAGGAAGGAATAAGTGACATGCCTTTATATCGCTTCCTTAGGTCTCTATTGTTCCTTCTTCGCTCCGATGCTCTCGTGAAGTCAAGTCCAAGACAACAAAAACCAACCAAAGTGAAGATAGAAAAGTATATTCAATGTAAACTTATGCATATGATCAAGGAATTACACAATAAATTAAGAGTGACTTTATGGGAAAGGGACATATTGTTGTATCATATTAATTGAAAGTAGAATATACAACCTAATCACCTTGATGTTGCAAGCTTCCTTTCAGTGACCCTTGGTTCCAACACACACAAATGCTCTGTACTTGCATGAAGAAGATCCAATTCCTCTTGATAGACCAAATAGAGCCTTCAAGCTTCTATCCAAACAGGGTTCTTAACACAATTCTTTCACCAATTCTTAATTCAATCTTGCTTAACCTTTTCCATGAGAAACCTCTCAATATATAGGAGAAGGAGAGATGGTTACATGAAAGAGGATGATCCCATAAAATCTGAGAATTCAGTAGAATGACAACCATGCGAATGCCAACTCATTTTCTATAAGATTCCCTTTTAGAACCCTCGAGACCTCTTCTCCTTTCCAAGATTAAAAACAAGTTTTCACACGAGCAGACTGCGAGAAGTTCACACCCTAAGTGTGGGTGGCCTGCGAGAATGAGGGATTCTCGCACCCTAGACCATAGGCAGCCTGTGAACTCATCTTAAAAATATGTTTTTTGGAAGAAGATAGGAGCCACTTTTCTCAAGCAAAAGGTCCTTGTTGGGAGCCTGAATACACCACTATTGAGACATCACCAAAGTGACTAAAATCATGTGTAACAGAATGCCCCTCAAAGTATGAGGCTGGAATCTATGATAGCCGAAATACTTTGTAAACTACGTGTGTGTGTCAGAAACCAGGAGCACGCCTAATCGAAAACCTGCAAACAACCAAGCATCTGCAGAATATAATACAAGTTCTGAGGTAGGCATTCCCATACTCGGATCACAAACGGATGACATCATGAATGTAGGTCATGCCACCAATCATACACCATGGATCCATGCCATCAAAATATTGCACAGCCACCAGGAATGCACTGTAGATCTATGCGAGAAGACTTAAATTAAGATGACATAGCCACGTGACATACAAAGTGGATCTATGTGCCAATGCAAATCATACATACTCCATCGCAGCCTGGATCAAAAAGATGAGACCCAGGGTCTTCAATCTCGTCACCTGAAAGTACGAATCTAGCCATGCGATTAGATGTGCTGAAATCAAACATGGTAGAAACCACTTGATTACTGGTCATTGATGAAACCGTTAACAAGTGCGAGGGAAATCACCATTAATGTCAATGACTCCCAAGGTACACTAGTACAATCCAACTAATGTGAATAAATGAGCTGAGGTCAAACATTCGACGGAACCTCCCGATCAGGGGTCAATAATGAAAACCCACAGTCGAAAGCGAAGAAACCTGCCATTGAGGCATGCAAGTTCCAAGGTACCAGATAATTTCTAAGTCTTGTTTCTGGATAATGAGGTGAAGTCGACAGAATAAGACTCATCACAGGAGGGCCTTGATGTATCCCCCATCAATGAAATCAAATAAGTAATAGATTTTGAGGATGAAACAGAGTATGAATATAGGTTGAAACGGACACAGGGAAGGTCGACATAGTAAGAATGGACAACTGCAGATGGCTGACTCAATAGAGGGTTTGGATGAACTTCTCTTGAACATATGAATGACACGACCAAGGACTTGGCAGCACTGACTCAGAGATGACCAGAATATGACCTTGTAGAAAGTCGACTGAGAGACAAATGGATTTCCCAAATCGGCTTCAAATGATGAATAGGGGGTGTCATGTTCAAGAGCAACGCTTACTGCCATTAATATGAATACGAAAACACATCGCTTTCCCAAAATTTCCCCCACCATTTCTAGCGAGTACCTCTTTATTTTTACACAAGCTTGAGGAGAATAAAATATGCTTGTTGATGTAATCTCATCCTTTGGACGAGTCCCTCGGAGTATGTTTAATGAACCCTAGGAAGGAGTGGCTCGGTCCCATTATAGGTCTTTCACTATTTGTTTAACGAGTCCAAAGATAGAAAACTCAGGGGTTTTTCATGTTTTGAGAGTCTAAAAAACACTTAAAGAGAACTCTCTCAGTTTCTTTTTCATAAAATAGTTCGACAGGACTGAAAAAGTGATAAACTATTTCCCATCGAATGTTTTGTTCAGATACTTTTACGAGCGTGAACAAAACAAGGTCACTCGGCCATCTTTTCGTTTTAATGGAGCATGAAAAGAGCTTAAAGGATACTCCTTTGCGTTCGCCATTTTTGTGTTACCATGACGAGTACGAAAAGACGAGAAAAGTATACTCGGTTACATTCTCATGTATTTTCGAGCACGAGAACGAACGAAGACTGAGCTCGAGGTTTTTCTAAAAACCATAAAAAGCAGTCGTACATGCGACAAATAGAAAAAAAGCATCCGTACTCCTTCACGTGGACTTCAAAGTTGCTATATCTGCAAAAAGTCACACTCATAGGACTATTAGGCATTAGGTTTTATAGACAAAACAATATAAAAATCAACAAAAATGGTAAAAAGTGAATAAATATGGGTAAAAAGGGATTTTACCATTTTCATTGTGATTTTGCCAAGAAATTTGCCCAATACACCTCATTTTCCCCCAAATTTCATTGCTCGATCGTGGGAGGCACAAGCGACCATTTGGCGAACCGTCTCCACCAAAAAGGTAAGCTCTCGATCTTCTACCTTTTCCATGGTTTAGTTTTAGTTTTTATTGGCAATTTTCAAGGTTTTAGGTTCATTTTAGGGCCATAATTTGCGCTCGAGAATTCTCGCAGGCTAGCCATGCGGGACCTGTGAGAATCTAGGATTCTCATAGGCAACCTTAAGGGCACCTGCGAGAATCTCGTACTGTGATAAAGGGGCACCTACGGGGGCCGAAAAATGAAATTTTAATTTGATTTTTGCTCAATAAAAAATGTTCCAAGTCTTGAAAAAATTTGTTGACCCTTCTCTTATGGTTCTTCTGCAGGTATTTGATCATCACGATGTTGGAGTGGAAAGAAAGAGAACATGAGGAGGAGGATGCCATTGTCGGGAATGAACCGGGTACCATCGCTACCCTCCGAGACTGTGGACTCTTGAAATTCTTCAGGATTCCAGGCATGAGGGCCCAACTCAGATTGTTGGAGTACCTGGTTCATATGTAGGACATGGAACAACAGTTGTTTCACATGGGAGTCCAAACATTGACCCTAGATATCGAGGATATCTACTTTCTAACAGGGTTATCACGGTGTGGGTACCATGCTAGCTTGACTGGTAGTCGAGGTGGCGGACTCCCTATGAGTGAGTATTGTCACCGGTACTATGTTCCTGAGGCAGAAAGAAGCAAGGGCAAGGTTGTTATTTGGGGGGTCCAAAACTTGACCCTGCGAACCATCTTGTTCACTATAGCACGCATGGTTGGGAGCGCAGCTCCACACATGGCTCTCTAGAGCTACTTCCAATACGCCATAGAGTGCACAGAGCCACGAGTCTTCAACTGGTTGGATGCAGTTCTCTGCAGTATGAAGAGGCAATTGTCGAAGTGCAAGAGGGGCGACTTGAAGCAGTTTGGGTATGGATCACTTTTGGTGTCCTTCTTCCTCGAGAGGGTCCCATTGCTGAGATTACAGGTTGATTGGGGTTTACCGGCCCCATAGGATCCGAGGATGCTGAGGTGGTGAAACCTCATGGCTCGACATGTATCTGGGCCCATCATCAAGTACAATGATTCATTTTTCGACTGGTTGTGGCCACAGATGCTGATGGTTGATGACTACGCATACGCTGGTTTGGATTTCCGAGGGGATCCATATTTTTCCCTACCTAAGGATGCTCAGTGGGGTGACCTAGGTAGAAAGTACACATTTTGTTCTTTTAAATGTTTTTGTAATTTCTATTAGATAAAATGTTTTTATCTTTTTCCAAGAACTAATAAAAAAAAATATCTTTTTGATGACACAGATGTGGGGCCATATCGACCTCCAGGAACGTCTCCTATTCAGCGGTGAGGAGAGGCGGCTCYAGTGGCGCGATGGGATGYCGAAGACTATGAGGCAGTGGAGWAGAACTTGGAGGGGTTGAYCRCTGACATMCCAGATATGGCTATTGGGGAGATCCWTAGGCRTTATCARCGCCACACTRTRGRCRTGTYAGAGTCTATTRGYCRACTGCTTCGTAGGGTRGCCCGGRCAGTTGTGTGTTATCGTGAGCATCACCCATGACGCTATTTTGTAGAAGCTATGAGCTTCACATTTTGAGATTTTGGTACTTGGATAGAAACTTTTTGTAAAAAACTTTTGATCGTTATATACATATATATGGCTTCTACTGGCTTATCTTGTATTCTGTGATACATGTGATGTGATTGGTTTATAAATGGACCAAATGTCTGTCTAATACATAGTTATCTAATGCATCCGTCGATGTATTTAGACATCTAGGAATGTGTTGATACTCAATATAATCAAAATAACGTTCCAAGAGGCGAATTCGTAAATATACCCGTAATAAAGTAGGACTTTGAATAGCATAGACATTACTTAGTTGTAGTACTACTAGCTGCGAATTGAGTCATACAACTAAGTGGTGGATACCGATCGAAATAGCATCAATCAACAATTCGATGAAGGCGCTATACTCTGCAATATTGTTGGTCACACGGCCGAGACACACACCTCATAGAGTGATAAGTTCATTTGTAGGGGCATAAATTGCCCAAGCAGCAGAAGAAAGGTTCTGAGTACTACGGCTAGCGCCATCAGCGAAGCCAATGTGGGGTAGCAAAGACTAACATCTGGAAACCAAACACAACATAACATAAGTGGTCGAGGGTAGAGACCTGATAATGAAAAAGCATACTTCAGTAACACAAAAGAAGTATGATACAATAAAATACATGTACTCATGCACAGGTGATCTTAGGCATAGTACTTCTTTAAGTACAACCCATTTCTAGGTTCACTCAAATGGATATCGTCGTAGTCCACTAACTCGTAAGCTCCTTTCTCCAAAACTCGTCTCACGATATAAGGACCTCACCACATAGCTTTGAATTTTCCTACTCCTAGCATATCCCGATCTTGTTCGTAAAGGAGAACCAAATCACCTTCGAAGAAAATGCAAGGCTTGACATGTTTGTTGCATTGGGCTTTGACGCATTTCTTCTGGGCTTATATGACTAGGGTGGCATCGCGACGAGTTTCGTCTAATTGCATGAGATACAACAAGCATTCTTCTTCGGTAGAAGTGTTTGGGAGGAGTTCGATGGCTTGTTTTAGGGAGGGTATCTCACATTCAATTGGCAGGATGGCTTCTAGACCATAGACTAACCAGAATGGTGTAAACCCGGTAGCAGACTTAACAGATGTCCGGTAAGCCGACAATGCTGAAAACAACATCGTGTGCAACCTCATTTTGTGAATCCCTATCATTCGTTGAAGCATGGTAATGAGGACTTTGTTAATTACTTCGACTTGGCTGTTGGCTTGTGGGTAATAGGGTGTTGAGTTTTCATGGCGAAGACCCAACTTTTTAGTGAGTTCGGACATCATGAAGTTTCTAAAGTGGATACTGTGATTAGTGACGATAGCCTAAGGGACACCAAAACAAGCAATGATGTGATTGAATATGAATAATGTTGCGATCTTTCCGGTCTTGTCAAATATCAGCATCGCCTCAGCCCATTTCATAAAATAATCTATGGCTACAATAATGTATCCATGCCCCCCGTCTGAGTGAGGGTGACACGTCATGAAATCGATACCCCATTTCACAAAAGGACCAACGGAGACCACAGGGTGAAGAGCAACGGGATGTGACCGTATTTTATTATTATAGGTCTAGCAAGTGTGGCATGTTTGGACGGCAATTATACAATCGTTAAATAAGGAAGGCCAAAAATACCCTACTCGCAAGATCTTCTGGGCAATAGCATACCCAGACATATGACCACCACAGGCTCCAGAATGGCAGTCATTTAGGGCTTTCTCAGCTTTGTCAAACGTGAGGCAGCGTCGAAAAATGGAGTCAAGCCCATGACGATAAAGAGTATCACCGAGGATAATATACTGATGGGCTTGGTAGCGTATTTGATGGCGGTCAGTACTAGACAAATGGGGCCAGAAAGTCTGGGTTTGGAGATATATGATGATATCTCCGAACCAAATATCATCGGAACTAATCAGGAAAAGGGATTCATCAGGTAATGAATCGGTTGCTACATTTTCCATCTCAGAGTAGGGAAAGTCGCATATCAACTCGGCAAACACTAAGGATTTCTTGGACTTAGCGCATTCGAATTCTAAGTCAAACTCCTGGAGTATCACTATCCATTTGGAGTATTTTCCCCCTAGCAATTGACGTGTAAGAATGTGTTGCATAGGGTTGCAGTTAAAAATTACCGTAGTCTTGCAAGATAGGATATAGTGCCGGAAACATTGAACTGCTTGGACGGCTACCAAGGCCAATTTTTCAACATGTAACTAGTTGGTTTCAATAGGCGTAAGACTTCAACTCAAGTAATAGATGACATGTTCGTCATGAGAATCATCCTCCTGGAAGAGAATCATAGCGATGGTGTAATCTGAGGCTGCAAGGTAGAGGAAGTAATCACAACTGTAATCAAGTGGGAAGAGAAGTGGGGTACGTGTCAGAGATAGTTTCAAAGATTCAAAAGATTTGTTGGCAGTGGTATCCCATACGAACTCAGACCCTTTCTTGAGCAGTCGCATAAATCCAAGGGTTAGCTCAGCATATTTCTGGATGAAATGACAAAGAAAGTTTGTCTTCCCTTGCAAACTTTGTAACTGGCCAAGGGAGGAAGGAGGAGGGAGATTGAGAATCACTTTGACCTTCAAAGGATCTACCCAGATCCCTTAACGTGAAACAATAAAGCCTAGAATTCGGTCAGATTCTACACAGAAGATGCATTTGTGAGGATTCAAGCGTATATGGTAAAACTGACATTGAAGGAAAATGGCTCAGAGGTGTATTGGATGATCCACATGGTGCATGGAATGAGCAGGTAAGTCATCTAGATATGGTTGCACGATGTGCTTGATATCATGGAAGGCGTAAGACATAGCGCGCTGAAAAGTTGTGCCAACATTTTTTAAACCGAAAGGAAGTTTCCAATAAGTAAAAGTTCCCCAAGGACAAATAAAAAAGGTTTTGTGTTGGTCCACGAGAACGATATTGATTTGATTATATCCGGAGAAACCATCCATCAGAGAGAATATTTCACTGTCGGCACAATTATCGACGATCTGGTCAACTAAGGGGGTAGGAAAGTTGTCTTTAGGACATGCTTTGTTAATATCCCTATAATCAACGCACACGTGGATTGTGCCTTGTTTCTTTTCGAACAGAACAATATTAGAAACCCAGTCAGTGAGAGCCACTGGGTAAATAAAGCCAGCTTTGAGAAGCTTCTCAACTTCAAGCTTGATAGCAGCCTCTTTACGTGGGTGGACCAAATGAAGGCATTGTCGGACGGGTTTAGCATCTGGGTATGTTTTAATATCATGTATCACAATGTCGGGGTCAATACCTGGCATTTCTTCATAGCTCCAGGCGAAGACATCGCGAAATTCTTTGAAAAGCGACTTGTAGGTGACAATTTCGTCAGGGGAACATGAAGCTCCGATATGCACATTTTCGACAATTTCAGGTTTTATGGATATGTCGAGGGGTATGGTGGGTGAGATATTACTTAAGTTCCATTCAGAAAACACATCATGTGTAGACTCAGAAACGGTAGAAATGACGACAACGGTCAATGGGGTCAAGATCCGTTGGTAGCTCTCGATGGTGTGTTTTTCCAGGAAGAGGATGGAACGATGATGTCCATCGTCCCAGGGGGTGTCTTCCATAACATGACGTGGAAAGGATCTAGAGATGAATCACCAAGAGAGGGGGAAGAAGGGGTTTCTGATTGAATGGCCTGATAGGTAGATTCGACCGGAATCAAAGGCATTTCGTCGCCGTAATGAAGATGATCGTCAGGGTTGGGTACCATCCATGGGTCATAAGACGCAGGGGTTCCATGAGAAGAAGTGGAGATCATGTTGATCAAGGCGACAAATGGATGTGGAACATCGGGTGGTGGGATGGGAAAAATGCCCATCAACAAGGAATCCTTGAGAAGACCCACACCAACGTTTTTGTATCCGGGGGGGGGTTTGCAATGAATGGTATGTTGTCGGTACGTACATTGGAGTTAAAGAAGGCTAATTTGTCGACGGTAATTATCTTGCCTTGATGTGGGAAACACACAACATAAAAAAGAGTCGACACAACTACACGCATGGAATCAATCCAGCTACAACCAAGTAGAAGGTTGTAATCAAGAGGAGCGTCAAAGACCTCCACTTCAACTTGGACCGTTTTTCCTTCTAACGTAATCGCCAATGAAGGGATTACACCATAAGGCTTAAAACTGGAGCCATTAAAGGCTTTGAGCGTGTTGTGGGATTCAGTCAAAGGAGGAGAGTCGATGGCTTTCCATCAAGTAATAGACATGACACACGTCGAGGCACCCTCGTTGATAACTGTTCTACAAATGTTTTTGTCAAAGACAATAACTTGTATTTGGAATGCGAGTTGAGGGGGTAACCTTGGAATGTGATCTTCCAAGTCAAAAATTATTAAATTTGTATCCGTAGGGTCGATTCCACCGATAGCTTTCAACAATGTCTTCCCTTGTATAGGAAAACTTTGAAGGACCCGCGCGCCTGCCAAACGGCGCATTTATGAAGCTGGTCGGCCTCCCAACCACTAATGGATCGGCTCCCAAGTCGATTTGACATCAAATCCGAGCTCAATCTACGGGGGGAGG
>JASDQU010374477.1:0-15964 GCA_032191745.1 Picea mariana | reverse complement strand
TTTGACATGAAGGATCTCGGTGCTGCTAACTTCATTCTGGGAATGGAGATTAAAAGAGATCGTGTAAACAAGAAACTCTGGTTGAATCAAAGAAAATATGTTGAGACGATATTGCAGAGGTTTAATATGCATGTAAGTAAACTGGTCAAGGTTCTTATTCCTATAGGTGTAAATTTATCTACAGATCAGTGTTCCAAGACACAAGAAGAAGAAGAGGACATGTCCCATGTTCTATATGCTAGTGCATTTGGCAGTTTGATGTATGCAATGGTTTGTACTAGACCAGACATTGCACATGCAGTGGGAGTTTTGAGCAGGTATATGTCAAAACCAGGGAAGGAGAATTGGACAACAGTAAAGAGGCTCTTCAGGTATCTTCGTGGCACCACCAGTTATGGATTGTGCTACCAAGGAAGACCGGGATTAGACAGAGTGGTGGACCTACATGGCTTTGTTGATGCAGACTGGGCTGGAGATCTAGATTGCAAAAGATCTATAAGTGGGTATGTGTTTAACCTATTTGGAGCAGCAATCAGTTGGATGAGCAAAAGACAGGCTGTAGTGGCACTCTCAACTACAGAAGTTGAATACATGGCAGCCAGTCATGCAAGCAAGGAAGTAGTATGGTTACAACGATTGTGTTCAGGTATTGGGTTGGTACAACAAGCAGTGAGATTAGACTGTGACAGTCAGAGTGCAATATTCCTGGCAAAGAACCCAACTTATCATTCAAAGACAAAGCATATTGATGTTCAGTATCACTTTGTGAGAGACAGGTTGAGGAAAAGAAGGTGTTGCTGGAAAAGGTTGACACTTTGAAGAATGTTGCAGATTCATTGACAAAGTCTGTGAGCACAGAAAAGTTCTCCTGGTGTAGAGAAACAATGGGCATTTTTGCCCTAGATTGTTGACTATATAATCCCCTGGACCCCTGGATGCAAAGAAAACAACAAGTGGGAGAATGTTGGGTATGTGTTATATTCTTTGCATGTGTCTGTGTGGGCGTGTCAGATATGAAAACTGTGTCTGACGATCCCTCTCACTAGTGCTCTGCTGTGTGCGTTGGGTGATTTATTAGGGGGGTCCTGGGGGGGGGGAGGGGGCAGGTATGCCCCCCCTGGTTACGTGCAGCATTCGGGGCAGCACCTCAAAATTTTTTTTTGGGCGTTTTTTGCTATTTTTAACGGATTTTGCTATTTTTAACGGATTTTGCTATTTTTAGCGCATTTGTAAATTAATCCCGGATTAAGGGATTAGGGTTTTGGCATCTATGGAATACCTAAAAACATTGTATATATTGTATGGTGAATGCTAAAATTCGAGATAATGAATATAAGAAAGGTTTTCCTGGTTGAGGGTTTTCGGTATAAAATCTCCGTGTATGAGCCATTGATTAATTTCTGTCTTGCTTAAGAATCTATATGCATTGCTTTACTTCGCAGGTTTAAAACTTACACTTGAGGGGTCTTTCCTCTTTTGATAATTTTCTGTGGATCGGCTTCAAGCGTATCTAGAGGTAGGTGTGGATGAGACCGCGTGTGTATGCCTTTTGAAGCCAGCTGAAATAATGGGGTCGGTCCGGTGGAGTCATCACAATGGAGTCGCCAGGTGCACAGTTGCAATCTCAATGGTTCTGATATCCGATGCACATTTAGAATCAGAAGATCGTTGTCATTCAATCCTAGGGAAAATCTTCAATTTCGTCCCCGGCAACGACGCCTGAAATGTTAGCACTAGAAGTCACCTTTGGATTGCGGCAGAGGTAAGCCCAGTACCCATCAATTTTATATGTCACAATGAATAAATACGAGTGGTCGAATGGGCACAGACCCAAGAGAATATCGCTTTAACTCAGAATCCTGGACCATGCAATGCATATATAAGTGAGGTCTTGATCTAAATTTAGTCAGTAAGTTGCAGTAAAAGGGTGAGTAGGGGGAAGAACTGGTGAGGAGATGTAAGGGCCCGCTATGGACATCCAGTCTTCCAGCAGCCTAAGGAAGAAAAATCTCAGAAAAGAAGATCTTCTTGGATTCAAAGCTTTCAAGAAACTGAAAAACACTATGACAACACTGCAATCAAACATCCATTACAACACAATCACAATAATCCATGTGAATCCTTCAATCATGAACATTCAGTATTAGAAGAACAATAAGATGGAGGAAGAAAGTTGACTTAGATTAAACAGGAAGTCTCAAATACATATACATAACTAGAAACCAGAGGCTTTGCTAAAACTTTACAATACAAGAGCTTTGCTCTACCATCGACCCCCATAAAATATCAAAACTGAGTATATATACTCAGAACTACTAAAGCCCCCCAGGGACATGAACGAATCACTGCATTCAAAGCTTTGTGTCTCCTCCTTTTGTTTTCAGAATGCACTTGTCTTCCTTTATCAGATGCCAAATTAAAACAGTACGGGCTTTGTAGGAAAACCCATTTACGGAGGAGCTCTGGGCTGTCAGCTAGCCACCACGACCATCCTTTCATGCTTTCCATTTATGTGATGAAACGAGGTTTCAACCACCTTGCCCCACTTTCATTCACTACCTTCAGTGGGATTAGAATGAGCCCTGACATTCATGAATGCTCTAGGTGGTGCCCATGACTATTATAGGACTAATCGATAGGTGCAGACACTAACAGATCTCCCTAGATCCACCTGGATCTAGAACAAAATAGGACAGGACACGACTCTTTCCCTAAGTTGTAATCATTGAATCTACTAATAAGAAGGAATAAGTGACATAACTTTATATCGCTTCCTTAGGTCTCTGTTGTTCCCGCTTCACTCTAGTGCTCTCGTGAAGTCAAGTCCAAGACAACACAAACCAACCAAAGTGAAGATAGAAAAGTATATTCAACGTCAACTTATGCATATGATCAAGGAATTACATAATAAATTAAGAGTGACTTTATGGGAAAGAGACATGTCGCTGTATCATATTAATTGAAAGTAGAAGAAACAACCTAATCGCCTTGATGTTGCAAGCTTCCTTTCAGTGACCCTTGGTTCCAACACACACAATTTCTCTGTACTTGCATGAAGAAGATCCAATTCCTCTTGATAGACCAAACAAAGTCTTCAAACTTCTGTCCAAGCATGGTTCTTCACACAATTATTTCACCAATTCTTCATTCATTCTTGCTTAACCTTTTCCATGAGAAACCTTTCAATATATAGGAGAAGGAGAGATGGTTACATGGATGAGGATGATCCCATCAAATCTGAGAAGTCAGTAGAATGACAACCATGCGAATGCCAACTCATTTTCTAGAATATTCCCTTCTAGAACCCTCGAGACCTCTTCTCCTTTACAAGATTAAAAATAGGTTTGCACCCTGTGTATAAAGCAGACTGTGAGAAGTTCGCACCCTAAGTGTGGGTGTCCTATGAGAATGAGGTATTCTCGCACCCTAGGCCATAGACAACCTACGAACTCATCTTAAAAATATGTTTTTTGGAAGAAGATAGGAGCCACTTTTCTCAAGCAAAAAGTCCATGTTGGGAGCCTGAATACATCACTGTTAAGGCATCACCAAAGTGACCAAAATCATGTGTAATAGAATGCCCCCCAAAGTATGAGGCTGGAATCTGTGACAGTCGAAAAACTTTGTAAATTGCATGTGTGTGTTAGAAACCAGGAGTGCACCTAATTGGAAACCTGCAAACAACCAAGCATCTGCATAATATAATACCAGTTCTGAGGTAGGCATTCCCATACTCAGATCACAGGCGGATGACATCATGAACGTAGGTCATGGCCACCAATCATACACCGTGGATCCATGCCGTCAAAATAATGCATAGCCACCAGGAATACACTGTGGATATATGTGAGAAGACTCAAATTAAGACGACACAACCACATGACATACAAAGTGGATCTATGTGTTTGCAAATCATACATACTCCATCGCAACCTGGACCAAAAAGATGAGACCCAGGGTCTTCAATCTCGTCACTTAAAAGTACGAATCTAGCCATGTGATTACATGTGCTGAAGTCGAACATGGTAGAAACCACTTGATTACCGGTCATTGATGAAACCGTTAACAAGTGCGAGGGAAATCACCATTGATGTCAATGACTCCCAAGGTACACTAGCACAATCCACCAAATGTGAATAAATGAGTTGAGGTTGAACATTCGATAAAATCTCCCGATCAGTGGTCAATAATGAAAACCCACTGTGGAAAGTGAGGAAACCTACCATTGAGGCATGCAAGTTCCAAGGTACCAAGTAATTTCTAAGTCTTGTTTCTAGATAAAGAGTTGGAGTCAACGGAACAAGACTCGTCACTGGAGGGCCTTAATGTATCCCCCATCAATGAAACGAAATAAGTAATAGATTTTGAAGGTGAAATGGAGTATGAGTATAGGTTGAAACAGACACAGGGAAGGATGACATGGTAAGAATGGACAACTGCAGATGGTCGACTTAATAGAGGGTTTGAATGAATTTCTCTTGAACATATGAATGACACGACCAAGGACTTGGAAACACTGACTCAGAGATGACCTAGGATATGACCTTGTAGCAAGTCGAATGAGAGACAAATGGATTTCCCAAACCGGCTTCAAATAATGAATAGGGGGTGTCATGTTCAAGAGCGACACTTACTGCCATTAATATGAATACGAAAACACATCCCTTTCCCAAAATTCCCCCCACCATTTCTGGCGAGTACCTCTTTATTTTTACACAAGCTTGAGGAGGATAACATATGATTGTTGATGTAAGCTCATCCTTTAGACGAGTCTCTCGGAGTATGTTTAACGAACCCTAGGAAGGAGTGGCTCGGTCCCATTACAGGTCTTTCAATGTTTGTTTAATGAGTCCAAAGATAGAAAATTCAGGGGTTTTTCATGTTTTGAGAGTCTGAAAAACACTTAAAGAGAAATCTCTCAGATCCTTTTTCATAAAATAGTTCGACAGGACCGAAAAAGTGATAAACTATTGCCCATCGAATGTTTTGTTCAGATGCTTTTACGAGCGTGAACAGAACAAGGTCGCTCGACGATCTTTTCGTTTTTATGGAGTGTGAAAAGAGCTTAAAGGATACTCCTTTGCGTTTGTCATTTTCGTGTTACCATGACGAGTACGAAAAGACGAGAAAAGTATACTCGGTTACGTTCTCATGTATTTTTGAGCGCGAGAACGAACAAAGACTGAGCTCGAGGGTTTTCTAAAAACCATAAAAAGCAGTTGTACATGTGACGAAAAAAAAAAAACATCCACACTCGTTCGTGTGGTCTTCAAAGTCGCTATAGCTGCAAAAATTCACACTCAAAGGACTATTAGGCATCAAGTTTTATGGACAAAACAATATAAAAATCAACAAAAATGGTAAAAAAGTGAATAAATATGGGTAAAAAGGGATTTTACCATTTTCATTGTGATTTTACCAAGAACTTTGCCCAATACACCTCATTTTCCCCCAAATTTCGTTGCTCGATTGCGGGAGGCACAAGCGACCATTTGGCGAACCGTCTCCATCAACGAGGTAAGCTCTTGATCTTCCACCTTTTCCATGGTTTAGTTTTTGTTTTTATTGGCAATTTTCAAGGTTTTGGGTTTGTTTTAGGGCCAAAACTTGCGCCCGATCATTCTCGCAGGCTAGCCATACGGGACCTGCGAGAATGCAGGATTCTCGCAGGTGGCCTTGAGAGAACCTGTGAGAATCTCGTACTGTGCTAAAGGGGCACCTGCGGGGGCCGAAAAATAAAAATTCAATTTGATTTTTGCTCAATAAAAGTTATGCCAAGGTTTGAAACAAGTTGCTGACCTTTCTCTTATGGTTCTTATGCAGGCATTTGACCATCACGATGCTGGAGTGGCGAGAAAGAGAAAATGAGGAGGAGGATTCCATCGCCGGGAATGACTCGGGTACTGTTGCTGCCCTCCGAGACCGTGGGCTCTTGAAATTCTTCTGGATTCCGGGCATGAGGGCCCAAATAAGGTTGTTGGAGTACCTGGTTCATATGTGGGATGTGGGAGTCCACACATTGACCCTAGATATCGAGGATATCTACTTTCTAACAGGGTTATCATAGCGTGGGTACCATGCTAGCTTGACCGGTCGCTGAGGTGGCAGACTCCCTATGAGCGAGTATTGTCACCAGTACTGTGTTCTAGAGGCAGAAAGAAGCAAGGGGAAGGTTTCTATTTGGGCGGTCCAAAATTTGACCCTGCGAACCATCTTGTTCACTATAGCACGCATGGCTGGGAGCGCAGCTTCACACATGGCTCTCCAGAGCTACTTTCAATACTCCATAGAGTGCACAGAGCCACAAGTCTTCAATTGGTTGGATGTGGTTCTCCACAGTATGAAGAGGCAATTGATGAAATGTAGGATGGACAACTTGAAGCAGTTTGGGTACGGATCACTTTTGGTGTCCTTCTTTCTCAAGAGGGTCCCATTGCTGAGATTATAGGTTGAGTGGGGTTTACCTGCCCCACAGGATCCGAGGATGCTGGGTGGTGCAACCTCATGGCCCGACACGTAGCTGACCCATCATCAAATACAATGATTCATTCTTTGACTGGCTATGGCCACAGATGCTGATGGTTGATGACTACGCATACGCCGGTTTGGACTTCCGAGGGGATCCGGATTTATTCCTACCTGAGGATGCTTAGTGGGGTGACCTAGGTAAGAAGTACACATTTTGTTCTTTTAAATGTTTTTGTAATTTTTATCATATAAAATATTTTTATGTTTGTCCAAGAACTAATCAAAAAATCTCCTTTTGATGACATAGATGTGGGGCATATCGACCTCCAGGAATGTCTCCTATTCAGTGGCAAGGAGAGGCGGCTCTAGTGGCACGATGGGATGATGAAGACTATGAGGTAGTGGAGCAAAACTTGGAGGGGTTGACTGCTGATATTCCAGATATGGCTATTGGGGAGATCCCTAGGTGTTATCAGTGCCACACTATGGGCGTATTAGAGTCTATTGGCTGACTGCTTTGTAGGGTGGCCCGGGCAGTTGTGTGTTATCGTGAGCATCACCCATGACGCTATTTTGTAGAAGCTATGAGCTTCACATTTTGAGATTTTGGTTCTTGGATAGAAACTTTTTGTAAAAAAAACTTTTGATCGTTATATACATATATACGGCTTCTACCGGCTTATCTTGTGTTGTGTGATACATGTGATGTGATTGGTTTATAAATGGCCCAAATATCTGTCTAATACATAGTTAGCTAATGCATCAGTCAATGTATTTAGACATCTAGGAATGTGTTGATACTCAAAATAATCAAAATAACATTCCAAGAGGCAAATTCGTAAATATACCCGTAATAAAGTAGGACTTCGAATAGCATAAACATTACTTAATTGTAGTACTACTAGCTGCGAATCGAGTCGTACAACCAAGTGGCGGATACCGAGCGAAATAACATCAATCAACAGTTTGATGATGACACTATACACTGCAATATTGTCGGTCGCATGGCTGAGACACACACCTTGTAGAGTGATAAGTTCGTTTGTAGGGGCGTAAATTGCTCAAGCAGTAGAAGTAAGGTTCTGATTACTATGGCTAGCACCATCAGCGAAGCCAATGTGGGGTAGCGAAGAATCTAACATCTGGAAACCAAACACAATGTAACATAAGCGATCGAGAGCAGAGACCAGATAACGAAAAAGCATACTACAGTAACACACAAGAAGTATGATACAATAAAATACATGTACTCATGCACAAGTGATTTTAGGCATAGTACTTCTTTAAGTACAACCCATTTCTGGGTTCGCTCAAAGGGATACCGTCGTAGTCCACTAACTTGTAAGCTCCTTTCTCCAAAACTCATCTAATGATATAAGGACCTCGCCACATAGCTTCAAAATTTTCAGCTCCTATCATATCCCGATCTTGTTCGTAAAGGAGAACCAGATCACCTTCGAAGAAAATGCGAGGCTTGACATGTTTGTCGTATTGGGCTTTGACGTGTTTCTTCTAGGCTTCTATGACTAGGGCGACATCGTGACGAGTTTCCTTTAATTGCATGAGATACAACAGATGTTCTTCTTTGGCAGAAGTGTCTGGGAGGAGTTCTACGGCTAGTTTTAGGGAGGGTATCTCACATTCAATCGGTAGGATGGATTCTAGATCATAGACTAACCAGAATGGTGTAAACCCGGTAGCAGACTTGACGGATGTCCGGTGAGCCCACAATGCTGAAAATAACATCGTGTGCCAACTCGTTTTGTGAATCCCTATCATTCATCGAAGCATGGTAATGAGGACTTTGTTAATTGCTTCGACTTGGCCGTTGGCTTGTGGGTAATAGAGTGTTGAGTTTTCATGGTGAAGACCCAACTTTTCAGTGAGTTCGGACATCATGAAGTTGCTAAAGTGGCTACCGTGATTAGTGACGATAGCCTGAGGAACACCAAAACGAGCTATGATGTGATTGAATATGAAGAATGCTGCGGTCTTTCCGGTATTGTCAAATGTCGGCATCACCTCGATCCATTTCGTAAAATAGTCTATGGCTACAATAATGTATCCATGCCCCCTGACCGAGTGAGGGTGACATGTCATGAAATCGATACCCCATTTCACAAAAATACCAACGGAGACCACAGGGTGAAGAGGAGCAGGGTGTGACTATATTTTATGGTTGTAGGTATGGCAAGCGTGGCATTTTTGGATGACAATTATACAATCATTAAATAAAGAAGGCCAAAAATACCATGCTCGCAAGATCTTCTGGGCAGTAGCATACCCAGACATATGACCACCACAGGCTCCAAAATGGCAGTCATTTAGGGCATTCTCGGCTTCGTCAAATGTGAGGCAGCGTCGAAAAACTGAGTCAATCCCACGACGATAAAGAGTATCACCGAGGATAATATACTGACGGGCTTGGTAGTGTATTCGACGGCGGTCAGTACTGGACAAATTGGGCCAGAAAGTCTGGGTTTGGAGATATATGATGATATCCCCATACCAAAGATCATCAGAACTAAGCAGGAAAATGGATTCATAAGGTAATGAATCAACTGCTACATTTTTCGTCTCAGAGCAGGGAAAGTCGCATATCAACTCGAAAAACACTAAGGATTTCTTAGACTTAGCACGTTTGAATTCTAAGTCAAACTCATAAAGTATCACGATCCATTTGGATTATTTTCCCCCTAACAGTTGGCGTGTGAGAATGTGCTGCATAGGGTTGTAGTTAGAAATTACCGTAGTCTTGCGGGAGAGGATATAGTGCCAAAAAAGTTGAATTGCTTGGATGGCTGCCAAGGCCAGTTTTTCAACATGTAAATACTTGGTTTCAATAGGTGTAAGACTTAGACTCAAGTAGTAGATGACATGTTCATCATGAGAATCATCCTCCTGGACAAGAACCATAGCGATGGTGTAATCCGAGGCTGCAAGGTAGAGGAAATAATTGCAACTGTAATTAGGTGGGAAGAGAAGCGGGGTACATGTTAGGGACAGTTTCAAAGCTTCAAAAGATTTGTTGGCAGTGGTATCCCATACGAACTTAGACCCCTTTTTTAGTAGTCACGTAAATCCAAGAGTTAGCTCAGCATAGTTCGGGATGAAATGATGAAGAAAGTTTGCTTTCCCTTGCAAACTTTGTAACCGGCGAAGTGAAGAAGGAGGAGGGAGATTGAGAATCACCTCGACCTTCAAAGGATCTACCCTGATCCCTTGACGTGAAACAATAAAGCCTAGAAGTCAACCAGATTCTATGTAGAAAATGCATTTGTGAGGATTCAAGTGGATATGGTAAAACCAACATCGGAGGAAAATGGCTCGGAGGTGTATTGGATGATCTACACGGCGCATGGAATGAGTGGGTAAGTCATCGAGATATGGTTGCACGATGTGCTTGATATCATGGAAGGCGTAAGACATAGCGCGCTGAAAAGTTGTGCCAACATTTTTTAGACCGAAAGGAAGTTTTCGATAGGCAAAAGTGCCCCAAGGACAAATAAAAGTGGTTTTGTGTTGGTCCGCGGGAACGATATTGATTTGATTATATCCGGAGAAACCATCTATCAGAGAGAAGATTTTACTTCTGGCACAATCGTCGACGATCTAGTCCATGAAGGGGGTAGGAAAGTTGTCTTTAGGACATGCTTTGTTAATGTACCTATAATCAATGCACACGCAGATTGTGCCTTGTTTCTTGTCGATCGAGACAAGATTGGAAACCCAGTCAGTGAGAGCCACCAGGTAAATAAAGCCGGCTTTGAGAAGTTTCTCGACTTCAAGCTTGATAGCGGCTGCTTTATGTGGGTGGAGCAGACGAAGGCGTTGCTGGACGAGTTTAGTGTCTGGGTATGTCTTAATCTCATGTATCAGAATGTCGGGGTCAATACCCGACATCTATTCATATCTCTAGGTGAAGATGTCACAAAATTATTTGAAAAGCGACTTGTAGGTGATAATTTTGTCGGGGGAACACAAAGCTCCGATATGCACATTTTCGACAATTCCAGGTTTTATGGATATGTCGAGGGGGATGGTGGGTGAGATATTACTTAAGTTCCCTTTGGAAAACACATCGTGTGTAGGCTCGGGAATGGTAGAAATGACGACAATGGTCGATGGGGTCGCGATTCGTTGGTAGCTCTCGATGGTGTGTTGTTCCAGGAAGAGGATGGAATGATGATGTCCATCGTCCCAAGGGGTGTCTTCCATAACATACATAATCATCTTGTTTGTGGGAAAAATGACGCGGAAAGGATCTGGAGATAAATCACCAAGAGAGGGGGTAGAAGGGGTTGCCGATTGAATGGCCTGATAGGCAGATTCGACCGGACTCAAAGAAATTTTTTCGCCATAACGAAAATGATCGTCGGGGTTGGGTACCAGCCATGGGTCATGAGACACAAGGGGTTTCGTGAATAGAGGTGGAGATCATGTTGATCGAGGCAACAGATGGATGTGGAACATCGAGTGGTGGGATGGGGAAGATAACCATTAACGAGGAGTCTTTAAGAAGACCCACACTGATGTTCTCGTATCTGGGGGGGGGGTGTGTTTGACAATGAATGGTATGTTACCGGTATGCACATCCGAGTTAAATAAGGCTAATTGGTCGACGGTAATTACCTTTCCTTGATGTGGGAAACACACGACATGGAAAAGAGTCGACACAACTACGTGCATGGAATCAATCCATCTACAACCAAGTAGAAGGTTGTAATTGAGAGGAGCGTCAAAGACTTCCACTTCAACTTGGACCATTTTTCCTTCTAACGTAATCAACAACGAAGGGAGGACACCGTAAGGCTTAAAACCGGAGCCATTAAAGGCTTTGAGTGTGTTGTGGGAGTTAGTCAAAGGAGGAGAGCCAATGGCTTTCTAGCAGGTAATAGACATGACAAACATCGAGGCACCCTTATCGATAACTGTTCTACAAATGTTTTTGTCGGAGACAATAACTTGTATTTGGAATGCGAGTTGAGGGGGTAACCTTGGAATGTGATCTTCGAAGTCAAAAATTATTAAATTCATATCCATAGGGTCGATTCCACCGATAGATTTCAACAGTGTCTTCCATTGTATAGGACAACTTTGGAGGACTTCAAGGGTTGACATTGCGGATGGTGCTTGGGCCTGATCTTCAACAATACTATAGTTCTGGGCAGCACGAGCATGAGGATTGAAAGCTGATTTCTGAATGATGCCCTTTGGAGGAGGGAAAAGAAATGTGTCGAGGCTTTGTTGTTCGAGATGAAGAGGACCGTTGGTAGGTGGAGTCGTGGGAGAGGGTTGGACCAACGAAGGAGGTATCACATCAACCTTCTCTTTGGAGGAAGAATAATATTTGGCTCGAGTGGTAAGTGTGATGTCATTCTACTTTGAATCACTTGTACACATTAAGACATAGGATGTATAGGAGGGGGAAGGTTGGTCATGAATGACCAATTGGGCCTGTTGTTGAGAAGGGAAGGGTTGTGACAATACAGTCGGAGTGGATGGTTTTGTTGTCCATTGAAGGAACTTAGTAACCTCGGATCATCATGGACAATCCTTAGTGTAATGATCATCACCACAGATAAGACAAGGGTATCGGGGTTCGCGCTTATCCCTATCGTCAACAGGTGGTGTTTTGGTTCTCTCTGCTTGTGAATTATTTTTGTCCTCTTTATTCTTACCCTTTCCCTTTCTGAATTTGTTTTTACCGGTGGGGGTAGATTGAACAACATTTACCTCAGAATTCTTGCCGATGGGAGGGGTAGGAGACGGGGCATTTTGAACATTAGAAGAAATGGGTTTGGGGTTGTTGCTAGAGGTTTGGATAGAATGCGGTTGGGCATGGAAAGTGCCAATCACACCGTCGGCTGCATGAGAAGTAGTGAGAGTAGTTGAAGTGGCAGAAGTAGAAGGACGAGGTGCATCAGGGAGTAAGTCATAAAGAGTACCCGTTTGTGAGTAAATGAGGTCAAGGTATTGAGCACGACTAATGGCCTGCTCTTCTGTGACAACTCTGCCCATGGCGATGTCACGACCGATGTCGTTCACGAATGATTTCATGAACCACTATGCCAACAACTGATCGAGAAGTTCGAGTTTGATGAGACGTCTTCTCCATCACCACTCATGAATGTGATCAGAGATATGAGTGGCTTTGGTTTGTTTGAAAGAAATCGAAATCTCGGTCCCTGTTTCATAGCGGATTGGTAACTGGTAGTGGGTGAGGAAAGCCATAGCGAGGGTGTTGAAGTCGGTGAAGAAACCTTGTGGTAATTCTGTTGGCAAATATTTAACAGACAGCGAATGGCATAAGTACAGGAAGAGCGAATGGCATGAGTACAGGAAGAATGTACAGAAGATTGTTGGCATGTTTTACAGGCAGCATATATTTGTCATTGATGGAAAGTACAACAGTGAAGATGGCATGAGTACAGGAAGTTTGTAATAGACAGACAAATAGAAGATAAGTTCAGGAAGATCGAATGATCAAAGGCAACGTAACCAGGCAAACAAAAGATAATTTCAGGTTGATCGAATGATCGAAGGCCCATAAAGCTTGAGAAGCATTTCTGATCGTTGGATCCATTCAAAATTCCCGAAAGAACGAGGGTCGTCAGATCTGAATGTAGACAAGAAGAGATCGTTGAAGAGGAGGACAGATCTCAGGCATTAGATCCAAGCGTAGGATCCGACCATTGTTGGATCAAGAAGAACCCGCACGTCCTTTAAGGTACAAGGAGAAGTGGGTGTAATCACGATATGCGAAATCACGACTAAATCTGAGCCACCAGATCAAGGTTGAATCTGGACCGTTGATTCCAGTCCATGTCGGGGTTTCAAGGATTGCGTGTTGGAGATGTCAAAGAAACAATGCAACAAGAATGCCGATTTCGCGATATGCGAAATTGCGAGTCAATCACAGCTGTTGAATCAAGCTCAGATCTGGACCGTTGATCTAACTCCATGTCAAAGTTTCGAGGATCGCGTGTTGGAGATGTCAAAGAAACAATGCAACAAGAATGCCGATTTCGCGATATGCGAAATTGCGATTCAATCGCAGCCGTTGAATCAAGCTCAGATCTGAACCATTGATCTAACTCCATGTCGAAGTTTCGGGGATCGAGAGTTGGAGATGTCAAAGTTTATTAACATCAGGAATCCCGATATCGTGATATGCGAAATCACGATTTAATAGCAGCCGTTGAATAGAGATCAGATCTGGACCGTTGATCAAACTCCATATCGGAGTTTCGCGAATCGCGACATAGAGAGGCAAAGAACCCAATGCAACAGAAATGCCGAAATCGCGAAATCACGATTCAATCGTAGCCATTGAATCAAGATCAGATATGGACCATGGAATCACAGGACATGTGGCAAGTGATCAAAATTTCGCTGACTTGGGGTCAACGGAGCATAGTGTCGAAAATCATGAAACGAGAAATTGCGAAAGTGCTTTTTGCATAGGTGCTTGGTTATGACCATAGTCATATTCGGGAAGGAGCTAGTGCATGAAAGTTCTGTATTGGAATTTTGTAGATCGGGATTTGTAAGTGACAAGAACATTGAACATCAGAAGTGTCGAAATCGCGATATGAGAAATCACAGAATGATCTGAACCGTTAGATCAAGTGTTGATCGGAGGGTTATTGTTCTCTCTCACAGTTAACTCCTTCGTTTGAAATCTGTTAGCAAAACAGACTCATGATTGCAAATCAGTTAGTGTTTTAGTTGGCGTTTCAGTTGGTCAGACAATTGTCATTCTTTTGCCTAAGGAAATGGGAAGTGGAACTGCCGTGGGTGTGTGTATCAAAGAAAATGAGACAGACTGTGTAGGTGTGGCTGTTTTGGATGAAAATGAATGAAACTGAAGAAGATCAGAGGGCTACCATTGCATGACATAGTGAAACTGCTAGAAACCATTGATGGTTTCTACCAGAGGATGCGAAGAGACTTCCTTATGATTTCCAGAGGAGCTGAAGAATTACATGGAATCTGCCAGTGGAATGAAGACGATTCGTGGAGGAAATTGACAGCTGGATGAGGGTTAGAGATTGTAACTAAAACATAAATGATGAGCTCGACTGTAACTGAGAAGACGAAGAGTCTCAACTGCCAGAGAGAAAAAGGAATCTCGGCATAACAACCAGTGATGTTGAATGCATGGGAAAACCGCCAAAGAAGCTGAAGAGTTACCATGATAATCAGGCAGAGCACTTGAGAGGTGGAGGATATTGGTGCAGTGTGAGTATGCAGAGGTATTGCGCACATTGCATGCACAAGGTGCACATAAGCTATAAGTACATGGTATAGAGAAGAGATGAGGCTGCTGTTACTGTTGGAGTTGCTGTGGTCGCTGTGTAGAAGGATTGAAGTGTGAGCAAGGAGGCAGAGCGCAGGAGTAGAAATACATAGTAGAGGAAGGTTGCATTGAAGGGACATGGTGCAGAGAGTATAAATGGTAGAAGAACAGACAACGCAAGTCATGTGTGCAGGAAGACAGTGAGGTAGATAGAGCAACAAAATGCAGTAGAACAGTGATGAGTCTGTTAAGCCATTGTTGAACATTATATCACTGTAATAAGTTTCAGTAGCAAAGATTTATTATTCAGGGTGGTTGGGAGGTGCTAGGGAGGAATGTTGTCCTCAGAGGTTCAAGTGGGTGCTTAAACACAAGGAGTTGTAGCTTCCGTCTGGTTGCAGCCAGAGAAACCAGGGTGGCAAGGTGGTGCAAGGGAGAACTCTTGTTCTCTGTCATACAGGTTGGTGCCTGTATGATTGGAAGTTGGTGCTTCTGTCCAGTTGGTGCTGGAAACACTCAGGAAGTTGGTGCTTCCTTCTAGTTGGTGCTAGAGAAACCAGGGAGTTGGTGCTTCCTTCTAGTTGGTGCTAGAGAAAGCAGGGAGTTGGTGCTTCCTTCTAGTGGGTGCTAGAGAAAACAGAGAGTTGGTGCTCTTAGCAAGTTGCAGCTTTCAAAATAGAGGTTGTAGCCTCATTATGAGTTGGTGCTCATATGTATGATAATGTAGAGAATGTAACTATTACTTATCATATAAAGAAAAAGAGGTTTTTACCCTGTATGGGTTTCCTCGGGAAACATCTGTCTCTGTGTTTCTCATATATGTGACTGATGCTGAATGTGCCATTGTTTATTTCTCTGCATTATCGTGATCATCATTCAGTGTTTCTGCAAAGAGTTTAAAAGAAGCATAATTGTTTAATCATGGTAACAACTGATTCACCCCCCCCCTCTCAGTTGTCCAACAATTGGTATCAGAGCCGGCCCCCTTTTATCTAAGGGTAGATCCTAGAGCTTAAACATGACAAGCCATGAAGGGACTTCAGTCACTAGGCCTCCTCTATTTGATGGAACAAAGTTTTACTTCTGGAAGGTTAGAATGAGAACATACCTAATGGCCTTAGGAGCTGATGTATGGGATGTAGTAGAGACTGGATACATAAAGCCTGTTGTGCTAGCTTCCAAGGATGATAAGTT